>LJIJ01001437.1:0-44418 GCA_001718145.1 Orchesella cincta
AGAATGTATTGTGAATTTTTGCAAAGACTTGAAATCGTACTAGTCGACTATTGTTTTACGTTACTCTTTATGTTTTATATGATGAGATGATGATGAGGAGGAACATTTTTAATTACAAACTATAATAGTTGAGGGTGATGGAGTTTGTTGTTCAGTCTACGACTACAACCTGATCAAATAAGCATAAAAACTTTCTCCTTGGTGCGGTCTGGTCTGGTGCATTGAAATTTGGAGTTGTATATTATCTCCATTGTCTCATCAACCTCAACTACAGGTTTTGTAACTTTACAAAGCAGGAACCCAGTAATAGTGCACGAGATCCAAGTGCTTTCTCCTGCACAAGCACTTATATCTAGCCCTCACTTGTGCGTGTACCTTTTAAAGATTCATAAATGAACTAAAACAAACTACTGTGTAAAATAATTCTAAGGTTGAGATTGGGTTATAAATGTTGTTAGAAAAATGATGTATATGTGTGTAAACTAAATATGAAGAATCTTTCTAAAAATAAGTTCTTTCGTGTCTCTGGTCATTATCTCTATATTCAACAAATTATTATCAAATTGTACATGATTACAATATATATATATGTTAAGCATTTACCGGCCGGCGGTTGAAAAACAGATTATTGTTGTTGAATCTAATAAATTCAATGTTTGTTATTATAATTCAAACTAAACAATGCAATTACTGTTTTTTCGATTTAATCATTCATACACATTTTCTGACATGACTAAGAAAGATGTCCATTTACCATCCGCATATCAAGTCACCCCGATTGGAAGATACGGTCGGAGCGGCTGTACATCATTTTATGCATAGGATCAATGTTGTTGTGTTTTTATTGGAAATTATTAATAATATTGGTATCGTCTTAGATTCCACGGAACTTGTGTTGTTCTTACTTAGATTCGAAGAGAAATTTTCGATTCTATTAGTTTAGTAGCTAGTTGTGAAGAGTGCATTTCGAATAGATAAACTTTCTAGTGTTTGGTTAAACTGGTATCCCCTCCGAAAATAAAATGGCCATGCCGGGAGGAGGGATGCCGCAGCAATCAATGATGTCCCCTCATCAACAACAAATGGTGGCTCAACAGCAACATCAACAACAGCAGCAAGCAGCGGTTGCGGCTGCTCACGCGGCTTGCCGCGGCAGCAGCTCAACAAGCGCAACAAGGCATTCCGATGATGGGACCGGAGGGGTGGCCCTGGGGGACCACTCATCTCAACAGCAAGGACCTTAGGACCAGGTGGTCCTCTCCACAGGTGGACCACCTCAAGTCAAGGGGGCCTCTAACGTCCAAATCCGAGTGGAGGTGGTGGTGGGCAACCAACTCAGCAGCAACAGGAGCAAGCGAGAGTTGATAACATTTCGAAGGCAAAAGCATTGATTCCAAACTTGAAGGATTCCATGTTGGTAAGACTCATTGGAACTTTTGGAACATTCTGCTCGTAAGACTTAACTTTGTTGATAGTAGCTTACAATGGTTCCTTTTTTAATTTTAGAATGTAATGAGAAATGCAGCGATGGCCATCTCAGCTAATAATATGATTGACAGTGGAACGTAAGTATAAAAGTGATTATTAAAAGTCGACAAGTCCTCCTTAAAGGGAAGTTTCCAAGTATTTCTGCTTCCAATATTTTAGGAAACAGGTCGATTACGACGTCTGCAGATTTGACAAGTCTTTTGAAGAGTTTTTCTCCCTGATTGACCAACTGGAAGTTCACTTGGTATGGAACAATTAGCATGTTTTTGGAGACTCAAAATTGTACTGTGAAGGAGGCATGTTTAAACATTTCTTTTCTTGAATTCACCAGAGAACATCCATTGAATGTCTGAATCAGAGTGGCCAATCTGCCAAGTACCTACCTGTTCCAGTGACTCCAAATAAAACTGACAACAGCATGACGTATCCTCAGTATATTGAATTAGTTAAGGGCCAAATTGCGTATGCCAAGGAAATTCATGGGGCACTCACGGAAGCTTCACAAAGGATGTGTGATTCGTAGACTGCGAAATAGTAGTACCTAATAATAACTTTTGTATGAATGAATATTTATGCAAAGAATCGTCATTAAAGTAGGATTTCATTCAAACATTTATTCAATTTCAAAAAGTTTTTGGAGTATGAATAAAATTTTTGTACACTATAAATTGGCAAATGACAGTAAATTACTAATAATTTTTGTAAGTAAAATGGAGAAAGTTTCCATCAGATCATTTTTCGGGCTGTCTGTGGACATATTGGCACCTAAACACAACATTCTCAAGTTCCAATCTTTGGCAAACTTGCGAAGGTACTGGTACTGCTTTTTTGTACCTTAAGTAAAATGGGGATTCGCCTTGTCCATCATATTTATTAGATGTTTATGACTTCCGGCAGTTTTATATATTATTCTATTCTTATTACATACTATGATATTGATGGCTTTCATAACTAAATTGATAAGTGGAACACAGATTGTGTGACGCTACCAAATGACATCTAGCACATAATGACATGACATGTGATTTCATAAATCTAAAACTTAAATGGACCCCAAAAAGTTGTGGTGAATAACTTAGTAATTGTACACCGACTAGGGTACGGGCACACGCTGAGATTTACAAACAAAGGAATATTATAGAATATCATCAACTTAATAATTCCACCATTTTTCATACATAAGGAAAATGTACTTATCAAAGTATTCCGCATGCCCATTTCATAATATTACATAAAAGTTAAAATATTCTAGCTCTATTGGTTTACATACACATATTTACAGTTACACCCGCAAAATTGATAGTTTATACAGGAAACTAAATAAATTATTATGCTTACAATCATAATCTCAGTGTTTCGCACACAAAAATAACGAGATACATAAAAACAAAAGTTATATAAACTCTCTCTCCACGAGATTCAGTAAATTTCTAGCAACACATAAATTCATAAAAATATCGCAATTCAGCATTAAAAATAACAATCATTCCAGTTAAAAATATTTGATATCACAAATTAAACATTCAGTCAGCAACATATAGCATAGCAGCGTCTCTGAGCTAGTCAATCAGAAAAGACAAAAGTTGCACATAAAATCACGATACGATTCGAAAGCTGCTATTTTGGATACAAACACAGTTGAATTTTGTAATTGTGCGAGTTAAAGTTACAGTCAGAATTATAGACGGAAAACTTCCATTGCATTCAATACAAAATACTAACTAAATAATGTGAATTTTTATAGTCTTTTGAATTTCAATTAGAAAATGGAAGATTTTTCATTTAAACTCGACCTGATTTGAAGGCGAATAGTATTGAGCAGATATAAAAATTTGAAATTCTAATCTCTTCTCATTGCACTCCCGTTCATATTATCATGATCAGTCTTTAAAATTTAAAACAACTGCCGATTTTTATCTCAACATAAAATAGCTGTAAATTATCTAATCTCTTACTAAAATTTAAAAAGCACTTTTTCAGTCAATCTATAGTAATTTCCGTTGCTTCTTGTCAAAATTAACCAACCAATGAAAACTCACTAAGTTTTCCCTACTCTTAAATATGCTTTCTCTTTAAGAAGGGTTATCTTTGTTCGTCTCTTTGCCTGGCAGAGTGTAATACTCCTTGTGTCCGGATCTTCTCTGAGGATGAGATTTGTTGAGCGTTCCATTCTCTTGACTGTTTCGACTTGGAGACCTGAGTGCATCCCCAGCTGCAACGCTTTCTTCAGATAGAGAGGGGTAGTCTTCTCCACCACCTCCGCCCGAGTTTTCATTTACTCTGTCCTCATTTTCCATGGCCATCATTAGCTCAGCCTTGTTTAAGTAGGTGCTGTGATGCAAGTGTTTGTTGGAAGACTGCTTTGGTTTCGGTGGTATTGGTGGTGGAGTGGAAAGTCGTTTAGTTGGACTATCCGGCACATCTCCTCCAGCACCACCACCTCCCCCTCCAACTGAAGCAAGTGATGTTGTACTAGGAGTTTTGGATCCAAGCATTGCTCCACCTTCCCCATGCTGCAACTGGCCTTTCCTTGGTAAAATTGGGGGAGGTGATGTTGTTCCTCCAGACGCGGCAGACCAAGAGGAAGAAGTTGGTTTTGGTGGTGGTTTTGGAGGTGGAGTTGTTGAAACAACGTTGTTTTGCCCATCAACCATTTCTCTCAATCGACTAGGTGGCATCACAATGTATTCATTGCTACTTACACTACCTCCACCCCCAGCGCCGTCTGTAGAGTGACCCCGCTTTCTCAACCGGGTTGGGATTGAAGGTGGTTTGTTGGAAGTGTCTTCCACAGGTTGACTGTACACATCATCATACTCATCTTCTCCCAAGTAGTGGGGTCTCAACTGCCCATACTCATTACTGCAAACTGATGATCTGTTTGATTGGCTCTTTGTACTTTCCACCTTTCCATTGCAAAGTTTTGGAACTGGGGGAAGAGGACTGTTAACAATGCTCTTTCCTCCAGCTCGTCGAAATGAGTCTCGAATCAGCAAATTACTTCCACTTTCTGATCTTCTTAATGGATTGCTTTGGTTTTGTGCGTGGTGAGCTGCAAACACTTGTGCTACATCAGCTTCCGTCTTTTGAACTTTACTTTTCATATCCGCGTGACATTCCAGGAGTCGCTTGTGAAGTGGCTGAACACCTGGTGGAACGAATCTTCCATGAATTTCCAAACCTTGTTGAAGTATAGTAACTTGCTCTGATAGCAATGACACTAGTCGAGCCACAAAATGACTGGACTCGTCCTTCTTAAAAAATTCTTCATTGAAAAATGCATCCGTGTACTTTGGTATTCCACCTTGAACTGCTGCGTCCAACATCCCTTGAAGTTTCATGCTGAGTGGATTTATGCTTCGAACTTCAGGCTGACACTGCTCATCATTTTTATATGCAGCGATAAGAGTTTGCAACTGAGTATTTGCCTCTTCCATTTTCTCACAAGCAAATTCAATAGGACTCAACTCTTCAATCTCCTTGTGCACAATTTCCAGCCATCTCAAAATACTCGGCAACTCCGTGTCCGTTTTCATTGTTGATCTCTCAATCCACATGTATTTGAACTCATTGTTATCATCTCCTGGACTAGCATCTTGATTTAATTTCTGAATTCGCCTATCAAACTGGAAGAGGGAGACATCATTGACTCTGTAGAAAGTTCGTATTTTCTCTGGAGCAGAGCTGAGAAAGTTCTTCATGCATTGTGGAATTGGTTTGACACTGCAAATTTGAAGGTGTTGTTTGCTCCCATTAAGAATAGCTGCATCTGGTGGATTATTCTTTTGGAGAAGCTCAGCATGCGGCCATTCTGCTACAATTCGACTGATGAAAGTTGCCAAACGTTCGTACTCCAACCCACGATAAATAAACTCTTTATTTCGAACAAAGAGTGGGAAGGCTTTTCCAAAGAATCCAACACGGAAGTACTCTGGTTCTGGTCGATGTTGTACAAGAATATTGTCATAAAAGGAGGCTTGCATTTGCAGAATTTTGCTTAATTTGGTGTAGTCATATCTTCGTTCGTATTCATTTGCAAGCTCCTTGCACAGCTTTATCCCTTTCTCCCACATTTTGCCTTGGTCGAAATAAGCAAGCACTTGGAGATAGATGAATTCTTTTCGTTCAGCTTCTCGTTGTCTGGAGTATTGCACGCCATCCCAGGTTTCGCAAAGAACGCGTTCCCAGTCCCAGTTTAAGTGGTCTCCATGAAGCAAGAGAGCAAAACCTGCCTCCGTATAGTTTTGTGCGGATAAATGGAGATCATGGAGTTTGTAAACGTAGCGGAAATACTGGTCTGTGCGATTCTCTTCTTTGTAGTATTTGAGCAAATTCACAGTGCACTGCATCAACTTGTCTCGGTTCTCCTCTAATCCTCCCAAATTGGCAATGTGGCGATAGTCCAGAAGCAGTTGTAATAGGTGGGAAAAAGACTCAACAGCTTTGGCACACATTGAACTCCAAACGTTGTCAACTTTTAGCTCTCCAGCAGCAGAACATGATGTTGATGACTTGTTATTTTCTGATGCTAGCCGGCTCAAATGGATTTCTCTAAACTGGGCTCGATAATCTTCACATCCAAAACTCCAACCCTTTCCATCTTGTGAATTGATAAGGGAATCCAATTTGTCAATGAGCTCTGACTCTGTCTCTTTGAAGTTTCCATTGAGTCTATATTCAGCTTTCATCATGTCATAAAAGAAGACGCTGAGCGTTTGGGATCTTAACCTTTGTTCGGGAATCATTGACACCTCCAAAAACGGTCCAATTAGGGATGGGATGAAATTTCGTTTCTCAGAGTCACTCAGTTGTGCCCACATTTGGAGCATTTGTTGTCCCATTTCTAGACGCATGTCTCCATATTTTTCCAAAATCATTTCTCGCTTGCTGGATCGAAATGACTCGAGCTGTAGACAGGGCTGTGATATGAAAGTGACAGCGAGGGTGAAATAGTGTGTCCATAACTGAACATCAAACATATTGATAAAGTAGGTGATGAGTGGTTGGCAAATTTGCTGGAGTGTGATGAGCATCACGTGATTAGTTAGCAATTTCATTACAGCCCAATCGCTGGGGAAGACATCTTGTTTGATTAGGTCGCGGAAGAGAAGGAATATTCTGAGGAGCAAGTCTCGTAGAGGTTTCCGCTCATGGAATTCGTCCCAGAGGCGATTATAATGGAAGCTATCCATCTGCTCCAGGAGACCAACGAGACAAGTGACCAGATTACCAACGACTGAGCTTGTTCTTTCCAAAACTAGCACGGCTTGCACGAGCATTTCCAACGTTGTGGTGCACACAACTTCCACATCTGCATGGGCTTCTCTTGCTTCTTCCCTATTTCGACTGCCAATTCCATGCAAGTAAATTAGGATGTCGTTTAAAACCTCTGTACACAGCTTCAGCTCCTCCCTGTGTTGCAAGTGGTGACGAATGTGTTTGCAAATCACCGGTAAAAGCTTAGTTCGGCACAGAGAGTTTTTGAAAAGAGAGCATTTGACGACGCGGTGAATGGCTTGGAGTTTGGCTGGAGACAAAGGATGACCAGCAGTGTCTTGCAAGGGAATAGAGTCGAATATCTCGCATATCAGCTCGCACACGTCAGAAATGCTCATAACTCGCAACAGCTCTTCATACATTGAGTGCAGATTTTGGAGGAGGACTGACTGAGTGCTCACACACATGGCAGATGAGTTTGGCATGGAGAATACTTTGCAAAAAGCGGCGATGAGCGTTTGTACATCCCGACGAAAGCTGTCTTCAAGATGACCTCCAGTAGCCCTTGCAAATAGTCCTTGTGACTGGACAATAAACTTGAAAATGTATTCAAGTGACAAGTAGCAGTTTTTGATTGTATCATTGATTTCATCAGTGACGCCTTCCTGGATGAGGAACACGTTTGTGTAATGTCTCAGCGATTGGAGTAGACCTTTGTACACCAAGGCAGCTGCAAAATGCCCTTCGCAGTAGGTGTTCAATACCGACTTGAAAGAGGTATAATGGGGCGTTCTCAACAGCTGAAATATGTTTACGAGTAGGGTGAAAACGTCTCCCGAATTCTCAGTGGAATTCCCCTCTTCATCTGAAAATACTGTGAACAGGGCGTCCAGCACGTCAGGGAGGAATTTACGAACAATTTCTTCAGTTGCCTCCATACTTTGGATGAGGTTTTGAAGAGAAGGTTTCAAATTTTCCGTTTGCTTCCACTTTAGCAAATTGACAAGATCAATGTTCTGTGTGAACTTTGTGGATATGATGAGGGAATTGATTGTGACTGTGTCTTTTGATAAGTTGGAGTTGCTCAACTGTTTTGGCATGGAGTTTTCATCACTCCATTTGAAGATGTTAATTGTATGATCCCCATTATTCAGCGTGGTCCCTGAGGTGTCCATTACGTTGAGCCAAGTTATGCCAAAAAGCTTTTTCTCTGCTTTCTCCTTTGCTGAGCAGTGTCTGAACAAGATTCGGAGTCGGGATTTGGGAAATGACTCAATAGGAATATTAAACTTGATTGTTTCCATAAACTTTGGTGAATTTTGGTGATAGAAAATGAGGGACTTGTAGCAATTTCCCGTTAGGTCCAGCAGCTCATCTTCCTCATTAATTACTTGCACTTCACACTCAACATTACAGTTCTTAGTACCGCCCGTCTTATTAGGCTTTTTCTCCACCAAGTCTACTGTATTCAGGGTGATGTACACATCATTTCGAACTAGACCAGGTGGAACCATGAGGCTACTAGAGTCAATCAGGCTGACAAGATGCCCAGTGGTTGTGACTGCGGTGTTGTTACTTCCACACCGAAAAACTGCAACGGAGAAGAGACACGAAACCATACTGATTTTACTGCTGATCGCATTCTTGAAATTGTTTGAGATGATCATTTCATGAATTTGCCAATAGTCCTTCTCATCAGCGGTATAAATTTTGACCATTTGCTCCCGCAAAGAGCAAGTTGACTCTTCATCTGTTAAATGGTCAATGTCAGTGAGTTTCAAAACTCCACAAGCATACGGGCGACGGAACCTTCTTTTCGCAAATTTTTTGGTGGAGTTTTCGGTGTAAAACATTCTTCCTATTCGGACAATGTGAACCACTAGGAATAAGTCCATGCGAGTGGGCACCTGCTGGAATACCATAGGCCTATCTTCATTCATGTGGAAGCTGGACTGACCAAGTTGGGTGTGACTAATGATGTGACGTTCGGAAATGAAGCGGTGACCATCATACAGACTCAAAATGATTTCGCAATCATCCGTCATCCCATAACTAAAGTCTCGAATGCTAATACATAAATTATTGTGGGGTTCCCGTTTGTTCTTTGGTCTTGAGACTGTGTTGCTTCCTCGGGCCATCTCAGCATTTTCTACAGATCTTGTGTGAAGCTTGAAAAGACGACCAGAGCCGATTTGAACACTGGTGTTGATTTCAATACTGCTATTATCTGGTCGGAGAAGGGATTCTTGGCACATTGACTCATCCTCTGCATCCTCCTCCCCTTCTGGTAGTAGCCAAGCCCAGGGGACCAAATCTAAGCCGAGTTTTCTATTACCCCAATCAATTTTTGAGCAAATTTTTCTAGCCACTTCACGATACTGGTCTTGAGTCAATGACTGGTTTAGGATTTGTCGCCGCCCTTCCATCAAGTCGTCGATTCCACGACGGATCACTTCAAATTGGTATGAGTGAACATCAACGTAGAGCTTCTTCCACATTTCTCCCCATTCTCGACAAACTTCAGCAATTTTATCCAGAAACTCTTGACCCTCGTGGCTGAGTTGAACGACGTAAGATGTTGGAAATAAGCCTGCTTGTTTTGTGGACTTTTTGACGCCAAAAGACCAGCCAGGAGCTACTTCTTTGCTAGTATACACTATTTCTCCTAGCTCAAGGTCAAGAAAATGGGTGGAGCTGCCTGAATTCTCGATTTTGCCCTCTGCTGCCAACTGCGATCCTTGAAAGGGGTACAAGACAGTACCCCTGGATAAATGCTGCTCATTTGTTTCCTTTTTCATTTTCATGGAATCTGTATGCTGCAATTTTGGCCCATTTGTGGAATTCGAAACCACTGCACTGGCACTCGGATCTTGCTTCCACAACATGATTTTTCGTGCACAATGAGTTTATGCTTTCACTTTATATTATTAAAAACATGCTTGTTGTAGCTGCTCCTCAAAAGTCATGCTTTTACAGTGAGTAATAGTGGGTGTAATGGGTTGGTGCAAATATTCCTCTGTATTGTATGCACACACCTTTCACCATATATGTTCCTGAAATTTAAAAAAAAAATTGCAATATGAAATGCTGACACTAGGTTCAAATAGAAAATACTAAATGGTAAAATAGATCTTTATGTTACTTTTGGTTCCAGAGGAATGAATCATTACACAAGTTCACCTTTTTTTTAGCAACCTGACACTGACTCATCCTTTTACTTTTGTTTGGATGTTCATGCTCATTCTTTGTATGAAGTAAAGATTTTGTAGCAAGACTAGTTGTATAGTCAACAGACAACCAAAATAGGGTGTCGCAGTTCCAATCTGCAATCTTGGTAAAATAATTATTATCTTTGCTACTTGAACTGTTCTTGTTTACAGTTGATTGACTCTTGTTTTATGTATCAGATGATTTAATATAAAGCATTGGGCGATACTCCCGTTTAGGATGATTAGGTGTACTCGCATATTGTGTGGGTATGTACCTACTGTTATATATACCTATCATCCTATTAATGCATAAAAATGTACAAACAAATGTACTTGTTCTTATGCACAAAGAAGTCTACATCATTGCCAATAAAGCTGAATTCTCCCAGCAGTCAGCCCTATATGAAAATATGTACATGTATGGCTAACACAAACTCCGTGTGTGTACAGTAAGCTTACTACAGTAATATGTTACCACATGAAAGGTTGATGAATAAACTTGAGTGGTATTTCATTGTATTTTTAGTATACTTTGTTCGCGTACCTACAATATGCATGCAACGCGTTTCGAAAGTAACATTAATTAGTAAAGAAAACCATGCACATGCAACAATCAATTTGTGTATTAATTTGTTTTTAATGCTAAAACATGGCCATACAATAAAATTGTGGAAGTGTACGCTACGAAATGAAATAATTCCCAATAACTGCAAAAGTCTATTATCAATTGTACTGCTTTCTCCACCTCTGAGTGCCGGAGCATCGGCGAGAACTGGTTTCACATTCTTGCTAAACTCTACCAAATCCTCAGTAACCACATTTCCGGGAGGATAGTAAAGATATACGGCGACGATTCCAACCTTGTCACCCCTTGCGAACGTCGTCATTCCTAGTCCAATTTGTTGTGTCCGCTTCCAAACTATCTGGGTAAAATGTAAAACATCCAGTGGATGTTTTCGAGATCCGATTTAAAATTTGAAGTTGTAATTGTAGAGCTCCTTATACAATCTGAAAGTGTTACCCTCCCCAACTTCTGTATATGTCCAACGATGTTTTCTGGAGCGGGGCCCACCAGCGTTTTCACCTCCCCCGAAAAGTAGAAGTTATCCTTTGTAGTAAGGGCAGCTCTCAATCGTTTGCTTGGGACGGTAATATTTGCACACGTCAGTCGAAGCGTCGAAGGTCAGTGCTGCGACGTTACAGGAGGACTTCCATGCCTGGCACGATAGTAATTGTGGAAAATGAGGGAAGCCTCTCGACCAGCTAAAACATGAATATATTATGTAAATGAGATCGCTCCAATTCTAAACATTTATGAGTCAAGACATAAACAACCTTAAGTTAGTTAGCTGTATATACCTTCCAAATCAACCCATTCGACCCAGACGTAGCTGTAACAAGCAAGCATAGAAGCTATGATTACCGCTGCTCCAACCTTGGCAAAAAGATCCCCCTTTTCTTGTGTCATTACGAGGAAACCCTTCCAAATTAGAGCTACATATTCGCTTTGCCCTGCAGCAAAATAATAACTAAAAAGGTAGGCCGCTTTTTAAATACTGATTATCAAGATACTTGGGATAAAAGAGATTCTAGACTTATCCGTCTACTCTTGGGATACTCAATGCATGTTAAATACTGATTTCATGTTTTTTAATAACTTTCCAATCCAGGCATTACTTTCAATGGGCATTTTGAACCCCACTTACTTATCTCGTTCCATTCACGTGTACATGCGACGGGTATGTTTTATATTCATTTCAGTGTTTTCGCCATTTAGTTTACCAGTAAGACCTAGCGTAATGCTGCCAATTACTGGCTATTTCCCATGTTACCTACTTGCGACATGGTTTAATGATTACTTGCAAAAACAATATTACTTATTGCACAAAAGTGTAATTTATTCAATCCCATAGAGTCTATCCCATCGTCATCTCTATGATTCAATCCCACCATTTAGACCAAATGTAGCAAGGTTACATTCTTAATTACACAAGGTGACATGGAAGCAGTATCATAGTTTTAAAAGGGTTTTTCTGTAGATTGTTTCTGATGAAATTTTTTACAAAAGCTTAACTATATACTATATAGCATTATTATCTTGATGATGTATATGCATGCAATTGAGAAGGCAGTTGCTGAAGCAGTTCAGCATCGCACTTCATTAGTATTTACTAGGCAAGTAAAAGTGTAATTGTCCCATTGATAACCGTGTACAGAACAATTGACAAACCGTTAGTCTTTTAATAAAAATAAAAGTCTGACAACGTCCACCCGAAAGGTCTGGAACGCGGAGATGCATAAACTTTCGCATCCATTTTTGATGATGATGGGGACGTGAGCCATGGTTGACGAAGATTTTTTGAAGTTTCATATAAAAGTCCGCCAGTTTTCTATATAAGATGCAAGTAGAGGATAGCGAAAGTGCTGCAAACCCCATGATTCTGGGCTTGTCGTCCTTCCAATTTGATCACGCCGTTATAACGCCAATATAGTTATGAGAATGGTATTTGACTTTGGTGGATGGTTGAAACGCACATTCGATAAGTATGTGAAAGAATTGATGTAAAATGCGGTAAGTGTTGATTTCTCTGATAAATTGCCTTGCGTGCCTGATAGTTCCACATGTTCTTGGAGTCTTCCACGTTGGGCTAAGTAAAAACAACAAGTTTTCAAAACTGACGCAAGGCAGAAAATTTATGTTTCTTTCTAATTCTTACTTGAGTTCTCTCAGCAAATAAATACTGCAGCAAACATAAATATAAACTGTGAAAAATGTAGAAGTAGATATTTGTCAAAGATTATACCAAACCCATGCTTGAGCAAACATGAAGGGCAATTTCAAGAATAGTCCCTTATTCTGTGGATTATCAGTAATGAAGTGAAAAATGCTCTCGATGTGGGTTTCTTCAGCATAAGGATAAAGTTTTGGAGATATACGAGATTCCCAATCACAAAAAGGACCGTGAGGAACATGTTACATTTCACCAGCTTTGCATCACGACAAATGTATTTGACTGTGTGCATTAAAAAAACTCTTTATTAAAATTCAAATGCAGCTTGTTTTAAAATGATGGTGTTATATATGGTGTAGTATATTTACCTTGTATTCTCTTGAAAAATTTAAACATACTCTGCCTTATAAAATGTGCGGCATCTTATCCCCATGTAGAATTGTTTTGAATGTTCAAAGCACCGATAAATATAGCATATCAACACGTATGAAAACTTGCCATGATAAACGCAAATGAAGTGTCCAGGCTCCTTTGTGACCCTCTAGTTTTTTGAAATGAGCCTGTAAGCAAAAAATAACGTAGATTAAATTAACACCGATGCTGAGCCAGTGATAAACTTTTCTTTCTCGTGATGCTATTATGGGCTTCAACGTAATCTGGGTTTTGGTCCGGTGAAAAACAAGGATGAATGGAGTGCTTCCACCCCACCACACCAAGTTTTGGCATAAAAGTAGATAACGCGAAGTTAGAGTTGAGAACATTTCAAAGATTTGATATCGAAGAGTGTTTGTAACTGACTGTGGATTCTATCTGTAAAACTGAAGTGTCTGATCTGAATCAAACAGGCGACTTAAACGAAGGTGACCTGTTTCATCAATATTGTACATGAATTATAATGAATTAATTACGATTAGAATTACTACAGTCGGAACTGCATAATTAATTTAGCATAATTAAGCTTCTTTAGCACTCTACTTGTTGGGATTACTAGAATACTGGCATAGTCCAAATAAAACTTGCCTGCTATTTCGTACTAGCTATCAATTTCTATGCATTCAAATTTAATAAAAGGAGAAGTCCTACACAGCTAACTGATTAAAGCCTTTATTTACTTTTACAACTTTTAGCTCTGAAATGCTTTACCAGGTAGTTTAGAGGACCATCCATGTTGGCAACCGATCGAGAAGAAATATCGCTTGCAAATATTAAGAATTTTCTGCTTCTATATCATACATAACTAAAAGTGACCTCTTTCCATGTTGTCTGGTTCATTTAAATTATATTAGTGTAAGCCACGCGCTGTTGTATCCTTAATCGGATTACCTCCTGCCAAACGCTACCTTACACATTATGCCATGACCCTGGTAAGTTTTATTGCAAAGATTGTTGTCATGTCGATATCAAAGAAAGCTATATGCTGATTGATTGAATAGTATTTAATCCCAATACGATAAATTATTTTTGAATGTTATATTAACGCGGTTATTTTCTCGTGAAAAATTAGAATTTTATTTGCTTAACTCCAACGTTTCGGGGCTTACAACACTCCTTCTTTCAGGGAATATAGAATAAGTATAATAGATAATATAATATATATAATAATATAATAGAATAACTGGTTGATAATGATTATGGAATCAAAAATTATCAAAAAAAAACAAAAAAAATCAAAGTTTTTGTATAATCGTCTTTACTTAACAAAGTCACTTAGAAAGCATGCAATCATTTTCAATGGTGTAATGACGGGGATGGGGAAGGAAATTTTTTTCCGTGTTGATCGCTTAAGCAAGCTGACGCGATCAACATTATAGGGGAAGGAAAGCTTTTTTTTCATGTTGATCGTGGAGCATGCAGTCTAGTAAATTATTCCGTTTTCATTCAATCTCTTTTGTATGACATCGTCAGTTGGAATTTCCTATTCCTATCGGTTTTGGCAATCCTTTCTGCGCTGGAGCGTTTTTTTTGCAGCGTATCTTCGCTTGTGGCCAACGCTATTATTTTCAGAACTGGTTTTCCTACACCTTCTTTTCTTTCTGTCCAACCAACCTTTCGGTCTGCTGCAGTGTACAATATTGCTGTAGCTGCTGACTCCTCATCGTCATAATGCCCCCATTCCTAAATAAGAATTGATTTTTAATGACTGTTTATTAATAAAAATATATTAGCACATTTTATTACGAGTTCATACCCAATACCAGGTCTGATTAAACATTGCACGTCTATTGGTAATTGACGGGTTGTAAGAGACTGTTTCAACCTATAGCACTCTGGGCCTAGAAGAATTATATTATTTTTAAGTTCTGCTGCATATGGTGATTCATTTCCAAATGTTTGCATACCTAATTCTGGACTTTGGATAAACTGATTTCGGTCGACGGTAAATACGTTAGAGCATCCTCAAACTTGTTTGAAGCTATAAGACGGCCGAAACCTTCGCCTTCCAGCCTTTGAGGCGTGAACGACTTAATGCTACCGTAGTAGTCAGAAAATGTCGTGTATCCAAACCTGAGATTATTCTTCAATCTATTCCCATACCTTTCTGTCAAGCTCTCCATGAGTTTTACAACTGTCTCGGAAAGTAAAAGTGCATAGCCACGCTTTCGCCAATCAGTGACATTACATTGGAAAGTCCATGTAACATCTTGTACTATGACCAACTCTAACTCAAAGCAATCCCTAGGCTCTATTCTGCACTGAAGATCTGGACTCTCACGTCGAAATACAGCTTTTTGTAAAGAAAGAGGAAGTATAAAAAATTGAAGGATTAACACTACTAAAAGACTGCTGGATAACGAACCAATTACATTTAAACTACGAAATAAAGTACTGCTGAAAACAACTGGTTTGTTGTTTCGAGTCATTTTCAGTCTGGTAGATTTCTGCAATTGCTATTCTACAAAACTAAAAGGTTTTCAGTAGTTTACATTTTGTCTACAATTTAACGAGTCTGATGAGTCTTTTACCCGTAAAGTTTAGAAAGATTTAAGCTGCACAATAATGAATATAAAACCACTCTGTGGATACTTCAAAGGTTAATAGTAGTAGCAAGAAAGCAAAGAAATATATTGGAAATAGTAGAGAACAAGCTTCTTGGAATTAATGCAAACAAAGTGTAGGTAATTTGGCAGCACAGGTCAATAGCATTTTTAACTGTGGAATGGATGAATACTATTTACATGCTACACATTATCCTGCGAATACATTAAAAATCATCATGTTTCACCTAGAATGGTTTTCAATTGAATTTTGCAATAATGGAAATTTAATTAGTAATTCGTATTTGTAAATAATAATTTTCCGAATTTCCTTAAAACCGATTAACCAGCGAAATGTTAGGCGTTAGAATTCCATTGAGCATGTAGTTATTTTGAGTGTTGACTGAAAGCCATATTGGTGGTATATTTAACATTTTTCATTTGCCAGTTGATGATTCCAAAAACTGAATGAATTTACAGTATACAATCATTGATTTGCTGCCGAGTTATAAAATTTACAAATTATCGTCGATAAGAATCTTGATATCTGCTCACGCTATCTATATCTTTAGGTTTATCGTACAACGGTGGTTCTAGCCCTTGAAAGAAAGATGTAATGGCAAGTGCCTGCACGCAGCATATGGCATAAAAGAATGGCTTTCCATTATCATCATAATCATACACTACCACTCTTTCTTTCCTTAACAGAAGTTCTTTTCTTTCTCTTTTATACTGCATTGGTCCTTTGCATGGACAGACCAATATGAAATATGATGGTCTGGTCTGGACAAATGTACCTCTATAATTGTTTTTTTCGTATAACGGCTAACAAGCAGAAGGTAGGCGCGTGCCTCTGAGAAAAGTACGGATATGAACATAAGAATGTATCATCATCCGGAAGGGTGAATCTTCCCTTTAAACTTCCGGCATTTCCATGAGCAATGAACTGTGTAACAATAAAATGGCCAGCATGCGGCATTGCGGCATGCATTCAACCGTGAAGAAGAAGGGTACCAACAGACTGTAATTTATTAAAAAGAGCATATGCATTCAACCCCGATTTCGGACAGACAGAAAAGCAACCGTTTCAAGTCCACTTTGTTTTCTGACTTCAGGGAGTACAGTTGTATGTTCAAAGTTCATCTGACAAATCATCGTAATAAAAGTCACAATTTTGTCTATTCTCCAAACTCAACGTTTGTTTAAAAGTGGAGGAGTCGTGTTATATATTGTGCCGGTTGCAGTGCGTGCATAACAAATCAGGTCATTTTTTTGCATTTTGAACTCCCTCAGAATAGTATTTTTTGCGTTGCGTTGCGTTTTTACTTCCGCACTAAATAGTAAATGGTATCACTTGCCCTGAGAAAGATCTTTGCTTGATTACTGTGTACATGTGTAATGTAATGAATGCTCATGTAATTAAGCGATTCTGTTTGTTCTCTGCAGAAGTTCCATATCCATGATACAGAGGCTGAGTTTTCTGTTTGTGACAAAGAGTTGCTTGCATTTCAGTATATGCTGAGAAGCGAGATATTGCAAACTCCCAAAACGCTTCTTGTTGGCATTAGCTTCACCCCCAGTATCACCATCATATCATCAAACAGTGATTTTGTTGAGCCATTATTTCTATCCCATCACAAACATTTTCGCGTCTCTCTGGGCACGTTTGTGAGGCTTGTCCATTCGGCTCTTTCTTTATGTGTACACGAGCAAACTATGCAAAAGGACTGACAGCAAACAAGGGAATTGCTTTTAATGGTACGAGCCAAGTTTACTTTTTCTACTGCTGACTTGAGAGTTGACTTGACTCGTCTCTCATTGAAAAGCTTATTTGGATTTTGGAGATTGCAGAAGAGTTGCCGAGTGAGTTGATTACTCTGATAGATTGTACATAAATTCAGCAAAGTGCAAAACAGAATTGTACACAAAACACAAGTGCAAAAGATAGCATTCCAGCTCAACCACTTCATAAAATCAGCAGGATCATTCATATCAGAGATTAAGAACTAGAGGTTTGGAAAGAACTCAACTTAATCAAATTAATATTTTGTACACAAGTAGCAGCCCAAAGTGTAAATTTATATGGCAAGAGATTGTACACGTACTCAACTAATAGAGATATCAACTTTGTATCTTGCAGCGGAATGCTGCGTATAGTTTGTTGGTTGGTGGTAATTTCATAATTCCATAAATGATGCCATTTCATTTATTTGTTTGATCTCCATATATGAGAACTATCATCATGTGCTTGCCTACTGCACTGTACATAGTTAATCGAGTCGTGTCTGGAACTTTTCAGCTTTCTTTCTCTTCTTCTTCTTGTGCAAAATGGATACTTAAGACAGTTGGATTGGGAGTGTCGTGACATGTTTTTCACATCTTCTGATATTTTTTCACAGATTCATTTTCATCGAAGTGTTTATGACTATGGATTATCCTCCAAGCGTCATATTATTCTGGAGTCGAGTGCAAAGTGAGTTCATGGCAATTTGGCCTAACAAAACACAAGCCATTCTGACTTGATCTTTACTGGTGTATTGTTTTAAAGGATTTTGATAACGAGTTCTCCGATTCATTTTGATGTTCATACATTCACAAATTCTTTAGCATTGAACTATCCATTCCGCCCGATAATTTCCCTCAGTTTTCCCTCTGGAAGTGGAAAAATAGAGTTTGAAATTACAGACATGTTCTGTTCCCATTCGTCATCAGCACTACTGCCAAAATATTTCATACAAGTTCTCATTTCCCTGGAAGGAAGAAGATAGTGTGATATGTGATGACTAATGAGGAAAATCGAGTCGTTGACCATTACCTACCAACCAAACCATTATCAAGAAATAGCTTCGGGTGGCGTTTTTAACAAGGTTTTTATTGTAAACTCTGTAACAAGAATGATTGATTGGTGTATTATTTTCAAACCAGTGTTTTTAAAGCCAGAGACAGTCCAAGAGTCACTGGCATTTCGCTAGACTAAACAAAAAAAACTGAAAAAATTAACAAAAAATTGCAATATTTAAAATTTAACCTAATTTAGAGCTTAAAATTCAACATAACATAACATTCCAACTTTAGGAACACCATCGAGGTTGTTTCTGAAGTTACAGGAATCGATCCGTGTTAGTCCCTTAGTGTATCAGTATGTATTAATATGTAATATTAATATATTAATATGTAACCTTAGTGTATCTGTCATATGAGGTTGTAAACGACAACATAACTAATTGTTTTAAAAGTACATTTAAATGATTTACTACAACCTTATTTAAGCACTCTTCTTTTTATCTACTACTCTAATTGTACTACAACCATTTTACTTTTAATTAACTACTCATCTTCTTTACTAACACTTCTACCCAACAGCCATCTATATGAAATTCAGCTAATTTGTATGACGGTCGCTTGCACTTAATTGTAATTACCTGATCAGGACATTTACAATACACTGTTGAAAATTAGGACGTTTTACCTCCCTTACCTTTACCGTGGGTGTATTATATATGATTGTATAGAGTGGGATCTGTTGACCTCACACTGGTCAAAATTTTAGCTGACACGGTGAACTGGTCGGTCACGACATCTCATACAGACGTACTACGTCATTCTGTTATATGTATTATATATATGATTGTATAGACAGGGATTTGTTGACCTCACACTGGTCAAAATTATAGCGGACACGGTGAACTGGTCGGTCAAGTACAGACAGACGTACTTCGTCAGCATGTTATACATATGATTATTTGACCGAATTATCATCGAACTTGAAATCGATCAACTCTCAATACCGTGCTCTGCAGTGCAATCTGTGAGATCCATAATCGTTATGGCATAATGTGTCAACTCGCATTCACATACTGATCACGGGAGTTGATAATGTGCATTTCAATTTTTGAGAAAAATTATAGCTTCAATTAAATTTATAATCGATTAATTTAAACACAACAAACCAATTGAAGGTATTTCCAAGCAAACCCAACTTCAAAAATAGGAGCTAAAATTTATTTTCCGTAAGGTAGACTCGAACCCGTACTGCGTTTACTCCAATGCACACTCTCTACACAACTACACTAAATTGGCGTAGCTTGAGAGAGTTGGGAAAGAGCTCCATTACTAACATACGTAAGGCAAAAACAATTTTCACCGGAGGTGGAATCGAACCCGTGCCACTACCACGGATTGGAGTCGACGATCTAGCGTATTATTATAAGGATTTGTGGTGCTTGTAAGATTATTTTGTAACTAGCTTGAGATTTTCATACAGTCAACTTTGGAAACTGGTAAAATGCGATTTTAATTCAATCCAGTGTTATTTACGAGTACATTTAAAATAATAACGTCGTCATTAAAGATCTCTTAAATTCACATGAATCATGGCTCAATTAGTTCTACTATGAGAGAACTCAAGTATAGGGGAAATGCATGACTATATATCTTGGCCTGCGTCATAATTTACTTGTTCAAATTTTTCAGTATGAATCATTTGTATGCCGTATGCGCTGCAAAATGCGAGAGAGGATTGCATAATTTATATTGTATGACTTAAGGTTCTAATAAGTAAAGCACAGTAAAGCATATCCCGAGCAAACTTCTTGGTTTTCAAGTGATCTTGATGCTAAATTCACCCGTACGCTCATCTTACACAAAAGTATATCATCTTAATAAACAGAATTGCAAACAAGGAACAACAAAGAATCTAACGTAGAATCAGTACAAGTGCAAAAAGGTTGTCAAAAAATTAAAGTCTCGAACTACATGAAATCCCGCTTCCTGTTTCACACTAGAGAGGTGTATGCTTCAGTTACAGATACAGCAAGAAATTCAAGGTGAGAAGATAATAGTATATTTTTTCTGTGTTCTTTTATGTTTATTATAAATCTTCAAAACTCATGAAACGAATATTAAAACTAAGAACATAATATTTAAATATTCATTATCATTTTTGGTTAAAATATGGCTATCACTCGCTAATAAGTTGTCTGTAGACTTCAAATGTTATACGAACTTCTAAACATGTTGCGAACTCAAACACAAAAAAAATCGTTAAAATTATAATGTGTAAATATAGGTATGGGTGTAAATATATACTTCTATGGTCTACTTGTAAAAATTTGCTAATTCTGTTTCGTAATTATACCTACAATGAACGTATGAAAAATTAATACGACGCATTTAATGCCTACTGATAAATGTTACCTGCACTTTTTAAAGTAAGTGGAAAACTTCCAATCAAAAATTCTATACACAAAAATATAATGGAATACGCAAAAATTCTAACTGCCCAAACATAAATTGGTAAATTCGAGCCTTAGTTGACATATATTGTAAAAAAAACTTAACAGATCAACTTTCTACTTTGATACAAAAGCGAGAATTTTATTTTAATGCGTAAAATTGGGCATACTTATCAAAGTTGATTCATTATCAACTTTTTGTTCTTTCAAACATCAAAATTTCCCAAGTACTGCCTTTTACTTTTTAACATCCGGTGACTGTGCACACCTGATGATTCTGATAATTCCAACTGCAAGGATAACCCCAAGAAAGAAACATGTTGTTCCAACTCCAACCGAAGTAATCGTAAACCACGAGAGGAAAACACTTTCTGGTTTTGGTTTTTGGCTCTTCTTTCCATATATAATCTGTAAGAAATGATTATAGCCTTTTAGCAACAAGAAAATTTTTTAAACTACAAAACGTTTCGTCTGTAACGTAAAAATGTTCAATTTAAAGTGAATTTATGTATGAAAAATTTACCTGGATGGCTTTGATATCATCCGAGTGGAGTGAACGGCTTGGGCTGCACTCACTAGTATTACACATTACAGAGTCTTCATGGCGAAAGTGGCCTAATCCCAAGGTGTGTCCAATCTTATGCACTAAAGACATAATAGAAAAGTTCCCATTATTTTAAATGTAAACTCATAATGTTTAAGGGTGAAAGCAATATACTACCTGCAGTCTGAAAGATGTCGTATCCCGAAGTATTTCCAACCTTCCATTTGAGATCATCATTAAAATAAATGTCTCCGGTACCGCGTTGATCTGGATAAAATGCCTTTCCGAAAAATTTAAAGAAACGTGATAATTAATTGTAATTCATAAATACTGAATCAATTATTAAATTTGCTCTTACATGTGCTACATGAGTATCAGAATCGTTAGCATCCCGGTGATCACCACTCAAAAATCTGATGTTGATGTCTCCCTCAAACCCATATACGCTTCTGGTGAAAATTAAATTGCTGACGTCCTCCCACTCTGCAAATGCTTTTTCTATCTCTGCGTCAATACCTCCATAGCCCACCAGTGAAACTAATCTGGGAGGATAGCTTAATATTTGGTAGGTTAGACTTGCGTTCTTCCACTTTGACCCTAAAATTGAAACAACATGATGATGATGTATTTCATTGTGGTGTTACAATTCATGAGTGTTCGTATATACAAGATTTACCATGAAACATGTAGCGTGTTTCCTCGGTTTCATTTCTGCAAAAAAGAGGTACCACGGCTGTTAGTGTGGCTTTGTCTTTTTCCGACTTAATTTCGATTCCAGGAATGCCCTTATCATCCATAATGCAGAATTGTAGTGGCTGGGAGCCATTGGTTTCCGAGCTTTGATTATATAGACTCGGGTCTAGTTCCAGCCATTCAAAATTCTGCGGAGTTTCCTTTAGACAGAGCAACAAAATTAAATATTAGCATTATTACAGAAGTTGGAAAAATATTTTCACGTAGTTAAACCCATTTAATAAATTTCAAATTTTTTGTTATAGGCCTGCATACCTTTTTAAATGGGGCAGGAGCCGCGCTTGTTCCGTCAATCCGTGTGATGAAAATGTAAAAAACAAGGATGAATGTCACAAGAATTTTTTTCACATTTGAAGAGTTGTTTCTTGATATTTTGGGATCGTTCCGATTCCACGGGTGGGGAATTTGTATGATATTCGCCATTTTGGTCGTTTTAGTTGAACTTTTGATTAATAAATTTATTTCAGAACATGAAACAAACTAAATTAGGAATGAATTTTCAAAGCACGATAAAGTTCAAGAAGAAATTGATTTTTAAAATACGAAAAAATGTAATTTGGAATAGATTTTCAAAATACGATAAAACTGAATAAGGAATTGATATCCAAAACGCGATAAAATGGAATAAGAAATTGATTTTTAAAACACGAAAAAACTGTAGGAATCGATTACTTCAATGCAGGAAGAGCAAAACTTGACTGGATAAACCAGATCGCCCATCCCAACTCTAATGATGCTCTAGTGAATACTGACAAGCAGTAAAAAGCTTCGAACTATGTGGTTGCAATATCACCTCGCGTAACATATTGCCATAGTGCGTATGCAAGTGATACACACATTACGCACCAGACGGAAAAACGTTATGCAACAAAATGTTTGGTTGCAATTGTAATGCTGCGTTTACGCATGTAAGTAGGTTGGTGATAAAAATCATGAAGCATATCTCTAGCTACTTTAACATCAGTCAAATCAAGATACGAAGCATATGGGTGTTTGGTTTTGGTTTGATTCACAACTTGTATGTGGTTTCATTCAGCGCTTGCATTTTTTGTTAAGGAATGTGCAATGAAAACGTTTTATACTTTTTTTGTGTTAGGATTACTTTCACTGATATAAGGCTTAGTCTGGTTTTTACTTATGTAGGTTTCCTCGTTGCTTTTATATGTACCTACTTCTTTCATGAAGACCATCCCGTGATTTTATGCTCATGTGTAAAGATATGCAAAAAAATGTTTTCTTAATTCCAGAATTTCAAGTTTAGTACTAATTGTGTTCACATGAAAAATATTCTCTCTATGATATATGCCCTTCAAAGAATGTTAAAGAATATTTAATAATTTTTCTGGTCTGGGTTACGCATCTTGGAAAGTAAAATTGAACAAAGTACTGCATAGAAAATAATGTCTAGTGAACAGAATATTCATCCAGGGAGCTGATCTTATGCCAAGCATATAATCGTGATGAAGGGAACGAGAAGACGAGCGATAACAGAAAGTTTAACTAGGAATCAACATGGAAAGGATGTCAAAAAGAGTCATTTACACGAAAAACTACATGACATCATGAAGTTTTTGTACACGTCACTGCAACACGCGTTAATGGTACACAGAGAAAAACAAGGCTTGTGCCTTTTTGTTTTGATTGGCGATACATGACTGTTTTGGTTTTTATATAACGTCATCGTCATCATGAGAGACGAAAGGTCAAAAGTATTTGTTTTGCTTTCGTGCAAGCTGGAGATGAAGCAAGACAAAATTGTGTACTTCTGTCCAGGTGTAAAAAGCTTGTATACATGATTTTCAGTCGACATTTCCTACTGTTAAGTTGAGCATCAACGAAATAGTTATGAGCTAACTAGAGGCATTGGACGAGACAGTCAAAACTCAAATTTATGATTGTGATAAACATTAAATTGAGTTACTGTCATTTATATTTGTAAGCAGTCGTAAAAAATTATTAGTATGGGTTTGTGGTGGATCATGTACTGCACAAATTCCAAAAGCTGTCTTGGATGGGTTTACACAAGCAGACGACTACACATTACAGTACGAAACGACTTTTTCATCAGTCCATGGATGATATGGAAAACGTTTCAATATCAGAAAATACTTATGCATAATTTCAGTCCTACTTTACTATGAGTAGCCACAAAAACATGTTGAAAACCTATACAAGATGTTTTTACAAGTCAAATATTGGGCATTTCTCTGTTCTTGTTCTGTTTCCATCCTACAATGATGTTGATAAATTGAAACTTATGGAATGTAAGAGTAAATGTTTTTGTAAATAACAAGCAGTTTTGAAATGTATTATAATGTCAGAAAGCCCATAACATCGTTTACATTTTTAAACATGTACCTGGTGGAGGTACACCTCCATTTTCTCCCACAGACCCACGAGTATTAGTATTTCTTAGATGGATGAAATAACATTTTAGAGCAACAGAGCCAGGTAGGTAAAGCCAATGTATATGAAAATACGTGAAGAACTGGTTGGGTAGCTTTAGACTTCAATAAACGGAGTTTCAAAAAGTGCCACTACCGTCATAAAGTAAGCAAAATGGAATTAGCATATAGTTGATTTCGATTTTCCATTTCACGAAAGTATATATTCGTCCTGCAAAATCAGAATTTGAAAATAGAGATTTTGAAGATATTAAGGTTATCTATAGTAACCTTTATCCTGCAATTTGGACAGACGGATAGCACAGAAATGAAAAACTGCGGTCGGCATCATGAGCATATATATTCATTGTGCAGAACGCTCCTAGAGGTACCTTGGGTTTAACTAACCACTGTATATTGTATGATTTTGCTTCAAAATATTTACAATGCATATCCAGCACAAAAAACAATTTTCGGGAATCGAGTCACGTGCATTTATAAATTTTACAATATTTCTACCAGCACAACATATTGTGATCCAGGCAAATATCTTCATGTATGTAATTCAAAGTAAACGTGGCTTCGCTTTTTACATTGGCATCACCCATCATTTCAAGTTTACTTAAGGTAGTTATGCAGATGGACAGGCACAGACAATATCTAGCAAAAAGCGTTGGGTCACAAAACATAATATATTCGAGCACACCTATTTCTAAATTTTAACGTGACTCTTCGCCAACCTGTTTTATCCAGACGATAAATGAATAGGTAGTAATGGTTTGGACATAACTTAAAGTCAGTTCGTAAAGTTAGAAGACAACATGCATTCTACTCGATTTAAGGTACTTTAATGTGTCTTATATACCTTGCTCTATTTTACGATAAAAATATGAAAATACTCCAGGTCAAAAGCTAGTTCACCTTCAGCATACAAGACATCCACACTGAAATACGGAGTATACAAGGCAACTTTATCAGTGTTCCGCTTGAGTGAAAAACGCAGTTACCCTGAAAACGTTAATCCTAAAATGATTCTGACGAAGTTTTTAAAGTCCGTTACAAAATGGAAAACACGTCATCAACAATATTTCTGCCTCGCAACAGCATTTGAATGGGACTCCAACTCAGAAAGATTTGTCCATCCACACGTTTTCTACATGTGGAATGCAATGCTAGTTACTCAACTTGGCACATTTTACCCAATCCTTCTTGCGATTTACTCATACACTAAGCTGTATGACAGCGACGATGAAGGGAATGTCAGAGAAATGTCTCCAAATGAATTCGGAACGAACATAATGGGATGGGCTCTCTCTTGTTGCATTGGGCTGATGGCAATTGTAGCCAATCGACTTCTTTTCTACAAGAAGAGCATTCTGTATTTCCTAAATCAAAACTTTAACTACTCTTCCAAAATTGAGGAGATGATGAAACAACGGGGACTTGAGTTAACTCAAGACCAACGTGAAATGATTTAGAGAATCTGAGTATCTCGGTTTATCCTGGGTTCATTTACAGTCCTCTTGCCAGCTTGTTATGGGGTTGCTTCTGCAACCAATTCGAGCCTGTCCATAACATGTTCAAAGATTGGCTGGAAGTTGATGTTTCTGCAGAGGTCAGTCACATTCCGGTTATATTTCTGTTCGTCTGGGCAGCTGAAAATGGGGCTGGAGGGTTATTTGCCTTTATGATTGGTCCGCTTATTTACATCTGGTCAACTATGGCGTGTCTCAGCTCCCTGCTGCCTCAAAATGTGACGTTAGTAACAAAAAAGAATGACACAAGATCATTTCCAGTTTCGGGTTATCTGATCCAAACAGCCGGCTTTGGAGCCATGGAGGACGAGGAGGTGCTCTTGATGTTTAGAACGCAACAGCTATTCAACATTCTCATCAACGAGATTGTTGCCTCTGTTCTCATATCGATGCATCAGGTTGGTCTCATGATTTTGTTAGTCGGAATGTCATTCTTGTTCATCACGCAACCGAAGTAATGATTGCTGGTGGAATTTCCATCATGCTTTTGTTTACTGGATTACTAGGGACCCTTCTGGTTGTCTACATGGAGTGTCATAAATTGGGTGAGTTGGCCGATTTGTCTGATCAGTTTGTCAAAAGCAAGGATCTCACAAGACGAAACTCTGTGTTTAGGAAATTTCTGAGTTGCCCCACGCTATTTTTAAAGGTGTCGTATCCGTTCTTCACGATTAATAAGAGCACTTTTGGGGAATTTTTTATGCAGTTCTTAGATTTCCTTGTGACACTGTTGGTTAGTCGTTCCTAAAATGCAATTTCAGTATTTTGTGTTGTTGTCGTATTAAATTTTAAGTGTAAAATGAATTTAAGGGCATTTCGAATTTATAATATTTTTATTTCGGATTTGTAATTGCATTTTTGCAGCAGCAGTGTCTAAAATCAGTCAAGTAAAAACCCTCTATAAAATGGATTCAATAAATTTTAGCTATAATCATTAAATTTAGGAAAAAGATACTATGTAATTAGAAATTGTAAGATAAGTTAAGTTTTTGGTTTCTGAGCTTTCCTTTTCATACAGATATGGTTCTCTGGATAATCGATACTAATAATTAAATCTTAACATAACTAAACGAAAGTGTAAATTTAGCTATGCATATATTTCTCTATATTATTTCAATTCCAGTACGTATAAAATTTAATGTTGGGTTATAGTCATGAAAAGTCGGACGCATGTTCGCGTCTCTATATTTCATTCTACATGTGGTATACCAATATACAAGAAATTTAAACTCTATTATATGTTCTGCATATTTACTATATGTGCGACGAATTAGGTTGTGCTTGTGACATGTCGGAGAAGACCAAAATATTTATTAAACACAGTAAATATTTGGCATTATACAGGATTTTTTTAAATCACTTATATTTCTTATCTTTTTACTGGATATTACATTCAGTATGCAAATTTAGAAATATGCACAGTTTTCATCTAGAAAATACTGAAGTTGAATATATTTAACTTGTCACACCGTTTTAGACCAGTAGCGTGGAAAGCAAAAATGATCGGGCGAGCCATGTATTTTTGATTCCAAACCAAGATTATTGATACAAAAAGATCAGTATGACATTACAGTTTAGTTTTTGTATTCTGTATACTAATGCCTTATGATTATTACCTCGCTCATTTTTAGCTCTATAACACTCCCTGTACTTTAGTAGGGCATTGATAATACTAATCAGAAATATTGTGAAGAAATATCAATCTCATGCTCGAAGAGAGTCTTTACTAAAGATTGCTTAAATTAAAATTTTCCATTTTATTACTGTATAATAAAATTGCTATGCTGTCAACGCATGCACAACATAAATTTTAAAAAAGTACTCGTTTTTATTTATGATGTTAGTACAAGGTTGTTAACTAGTTGTGTTTGTTTGCCAAGTCAATTTAAATTTGAGATATTTTTCTACATGTTGCGGAGCTTCAATGAACTTATGGAACAACATTTAATGTATCTCACAAGGTGTGTTATATGTCCTTTTTCCATTTTATTCTTCTGGCTTCAATTTTAACAAAAATTTTAATTAAAAAATGTAAGCTACATGAAATGGTATTTCTTATAAAAATGTATTGGAAAATTAGCTTCAAATGACAATAAGTAAACTGATGTAAACTAATGTCCTTGCAATGGGATATTGAGGCTGCATACATTTACCAGTTATAGTAAATTTACTTTAAAGATTCAGGATGGTTATTGCATTTGAGCAATGTTAGTAATCCACTATGTCTATGTATCATTTACATGTTTTTTGATTACCACTCTAACCGTCCGATAACACTAATATGGCTCAATCGCATATTTATAAAGATAATAATGTGAAAAGCAAATTTCTGTTTTTGATCATTTTAATTTTACTCTAGTCTATTCCAATGCAAAATTAAATGGTGGGAAACATAAATATAAAAAAAAGTATAAAAAAATAAGATAACAACTGTAAAGCAAAACAGTTCCAAAATTTTTTATATTTGTACGTTTCATTCAGTACAGCCTACAGTGCTGTTCACTATTATGTATTATGGCTGATGATGAGAGACCCATCAGGATTTCACAACCGCAGCAATAATTGCCATCGCTTTAAGTATAACCATTTGGGTAGATAAATTACTGTATGCTTTCCCATGCACTGTAAAACTGCAATTAATGCGCGTTTTGATCATTGATCATGAATTCTGATTATTGCTACCACACACAAGGGTATACCATTATACATGATCCCTAGAAAAAACTGGAAAAAGTCAATGATTTTTAGAAGTTAAACATTCTCTACAAATTCTAGCATTAACAGATTTTTTGGCTGAAGTACGAACGATTTCAGAATTGACAAAAAACTGATTATCTCCTTCTTCCCTTCAACTTGGAAACTCATAAGCTTATTTTTATACATCCTGAACAGTCTTTAGCTCTAAAAACCTATATAATGGAACAAGGAAACGATGTATGTTTGTATATTAGATGTAATAATATAATGCACTACATCATTCTTATGAGCTCGAAGAGAATGTGGTAAATAATCATCATGACTTTTTGGTTCTACGCTGATATTTAATTCGTGTTTACAAAGCACCCTCAAATAAGCTTTACACATAAACTTGGTCTTGGTTGCCATTTCATTAAGCAAAAAAGCAGATTCTGTAAGCCCTGCCTTACTAACTCGACCTTGGATTATGAACCCCATACCACACATACTCTAAAATACGTCATTACTTTATTGACTTTTAGCACTTATACTTTTCTATTCATGTAAAAAGGACGTCAATGTTTCACTGCAGCCCCACTTCTACTTGCATACACAAACAGGATTAGGAATGTTTTCGTCCCATGAAAACGTGTTCGCAGATTTACAGATCGTCTTACGCAGCTGCATTCGACACTTATTCTACGTGTTGTTTTTTAATCTCCTTATTGGGCATCTCATACATACAGTTTATTAATTATAACAATTATTAAATCTAGTTAAAACTGACACATAGGCTTCACGTACATCATCAACAAAATGATTATTTTTTAGTTTGTGTATCGTCTGAAATCAGCAAAGGTTCGGTGCTTCCACACGGATATAAAATGGATTTAACGGATGAAGTATCTCCTGAACCATTGGATGAGGACAGTGAGGTTCTGAGAATTAAAAAATATTGTGAGACTCTCACCAGCATCCTCAAAAACACAAAGAAACGATTGGGTGAGCATTTTAGTTATGACATAACGATAAATCATAATATACTTAATATATAATCACGAGTAATAACCAGACACTCTTTTTGTACGGGATTAGAACTCTCTCTATTAATTTTGACTGGGGTCATCCTAACAAAATGTGGGTGAGGCTCACAGGTCAATTGCTGGAGAAGTTAAGCAACTTTGTGGAAGGAAACTACACTCGATGTTGAAGGGCATTTTGGTTTTGGTATATTCAGCCAAAACTTCGGAAATCGAGCCGAGTTTGAAACTGCGAGTGAGTCCACCATCATTTATCATCAAGAGCTTTGATGCATTGAATTGTAAGTAACGCTTTCATGTTTCTGTTTCTCTGGAAGGGATGGAAATTTCTGCCTTCCAATGCATGGGCCACGTTCTACGCTGAAAGATGCATTTTGTGAGGACATGGAGGTCTCGTTTTTTGAAAATACCTTGAGGAACAATTTCAGTCAATTGAGAGAATTCAAATAAATGTTTCCTGACTGTTGATGAGTATCTGAACCAGTCCGAAATTGGCACGGATTCACTCGGCCTTCCGTGTAGAAGTATTCAAGAACAGAGGCTTCACACTGATGTTTTTATTGTCTCGTTCCAAGCCAAAGACATAACCTTTTCCGCAAACAAGTGCTTTCTCTCAGGTAGGCTTAATAAATTGGATTTAAAAAGTACTTTTTGATGAATATAAATAATGCTATTTTTTATAATCAGCCCATAGTCCGTTTTTGAGGGCTCTTCTGCTTGGTTTTAAAGAATCAAAGACGAATACAATTGAAATGGATTATTCTGTGGAATGCATAAAATCCCTGCTGGACTTTGTCTACACTTCCCACTTTCCGGAAGCAGTGAAGTCCTCTACATTGGCAGTGGAACTGTTCCAAGCTGCCAATTATTATCAGATAAAGCCACTGGAAGAGAAGTTGGTAGAAATGTTTTTGCTGAGATCCAACTCCTGGTTTGATGCGAATGCTGCCATTGAACTTTTTCGCTTAGCTTCAAAGATTGAGACATGGAAAAACTCCAGTCCACAGTTGAAAAAGAAAGCCGTGCAGGCACTGAAATCGTAAGTATTCAAAAGAACCCATAGCTTTGAACTGGTTAAGACGTATGCGTTTAAATATTTCCCAAATGAAATTATTACACTATGTATTGTCCATATTTCAGCAAAGGGGACCCCAGAAAATTCGAAAACCTCAAGAAGCTCTTTGCTGAGGATTGGGATGTAGCGCTGGAACTAACCGTAATGGCACTGGAAAATTAAATGCAGTGAAATCTCTTTCACACCCTGTCCTTATTATTGAATGTCACGTAGTCTCAACATGTATTCGCAATGCAATCTCTATATGTACTCTAAGTAGGAAACATTAGGGTATTATAGCTAAATAACATAACAATCTAGAATATTATGTGGCTCAGTAAAAGTGAGTAAAAAGTGTATGGGTTTGTTACCAAGTTATCTTTTACATGTTGTAGCTAGATTCTTTGTTCTATATGCGATGATGTAAATATTTGAGGAATAGTTATTGTAAACAGCAATTTATATTTATTGCATGCATATTTGCTGTATTTTAATCAATGTCTGTTTAAAAATGATCGTAAAACTGCGTAACTTACACCCCTGATCCAGCACTTTGTGTCACGTTCTTTAAATATATTTTCTATACATATTGTCAAATTTTCTCAAAATAGGATAAAAATATGATTACTTGCGAGTTTAAAACTTAATGTGGTTCAAAAATTGAAATGATTTGTCTGTAAGTTTATCTCCTACAAATACTTGTTAAAATTTTCCAACAAACGAATGCTCTATTAGTACATAGTCTGACTAATCTAATCAGTAACCGTTTACTTGTCTGTAAATAAAAATGTCGTAGTTAGAATTGTCTATTTACTTAGACATGACGTAAATATCATTCGTTCATCAGTCTTCACAAATATCTTTAGTTCTATTATACTTATATTGAAAGCGAAATTTTTTTTTGACATTTTATACATTTGAACTTAACTTTATGTACTTCTGGTGTAAATTTAGGTACAAACTAAAATTGCCTTTTTTCATTAGTTTCAATTTGAGCACCCCTTTTTAGCAAAAAGTGGAATCCAAGTTTCCAAAAAAATGAAAGACTGCATTTCTAAATCTATCAAAATTTCATAGATAGTTGATACAAATACGTAATTTCACAAACTTGTGGGAATTAGAAATAAGCGATATATGTATAACACTGTCACTGTTTATTGAATATTAATTCGAATTTATAACTATATGTAATGTGTATGCTCACGTGCATTTCAGCTATTAAATTTGATTATTCGCAAACTCATAATGTTTTAAACAGAAGAAGCAAATAGAAACCGTTTCTTGCATAATTTACACCTTTTAGCATTGACTTCTTATATCGTCCTTGCAATATACGCTGTAGCCCAAACACCACATACTTCTATAGCAAAATTATTGCTGTGCTTGATCTGGGGTATAGTACACTAGTATTCCTTATTATGTGTTTCACATGTCTTTTTTGCAGGGAAATTATGTTTTAAACACAACCTTGTTTCCATTATCTTATTTTTATACTTTATTGTTAGTTTCGAGGTTTCCCTGTTATATTAACGGCATTTGTCTCTACTAACAAACTACGATGATTGTCTCTCTGGTTAACGTTAACAACGTAGATGTATCTACTTACGGACCATTGACTTCCGAAGGATTTGAAGTGAACCTTACTGCCGAAGACATAGTTCCGAAGCCCATTCCACAAGGAACTGATAAGGAAAATGAGTACTGCAAAAAGCTCTACGACATTCTCAGTGGCAAGAAAATTACCAATAGGTAATACTTGAGTACTTGAGAAAGAGCACGTTAATAAGTTTCTTTTGAACAAATTTAAAGTATCAACCTCCTCAATTCTTCCTGATTTACATGTAAATTTGTTCTAGGAATCTCTCCATTTACTTTAAATGGACTCCATCAAGCCCAAGCGTGGGAGTGAGTCTCCAAGGCAAGTTGCTGGACACTTTGCAGGAGGTGTGTGGGGAAAACAGTAAGTTGAGGGTTTCTGGAGAAATCCTGTACAAGAGAGTGATGTACAGTGGTCAAATCCTACCTCTAGCATTTAATACATCAAGTAAGTAAGATACTATATAGGATGAAGGTGATCATTCATATTACTATAAAAATTTGTTGAATGATACTGATCTGTAGGCCCAACGATGACTTTTTCTTTGCTCTACAATGCATCCTCCCAAACACAAGCATCTTTTTGTCGGCATTCTGCCCTTGCTATGAACGCATTCAGAGAACACCAACGTTTTTTGGGTCAAATGGATACTATATCCATTACGGTTTTATTGTTAGTTGACGATGAGTATCTCCATGAGGGAAGGGGCGACTTGGAGAATTTAAAGGGTATGTGCAAATGGATTCAACAAAATAATGTTCGAAGTGATGTGTCCATTCTTCCTGTCAACAGTGCAGATGCTTTGTTAGCTAACAAATGTTTTCTTGCTGGTGAGCATAACAAATTATCACATTACTTCCGATGAGTTTAAGATGTATTATGTTTCAACTTGTAATTTGTTATCAGCCCACAGCCCCGTTTTAGATGCACTCTTCGAAGGCAGCTTTAAAGAGGCAAAGACCAACGTCATTAAAATGGAGTATTCTGTGGAATGCGTAAAAGCGCTGTTGGATTATGTCTACACTCTGGATTTCCCACGAGCACTCAAGAGCTCTAATTTAGCAGTGGAACTTTTGCAAGCTGCAAATTATTACCAAATTAAGAAACTGGAGGATAACTTGGCAAAAATGTTTCTGCTTCGTGCAAACTCCTGGTTTGATATGAGCGCAGCGATCGGTCTGTTTCAGACAGCGAATATGATTGAGATCTGCTCCAGTTCTGAGCTTAAAACAAAAGCTGTACAAGTTATCTTGTCGTAAGTTTAAAAAATGTGACAAGTAATGTAGTGATTCCCAGAGCAGTCATGATTTTTTAAACACCTACTATGTATATGTTCTTAGGAAAGATAACCATCGAAAGGATACAAGCTTCCAGAAGCTATTCAAGGAGGACTGGAATACAGCGATAGAAATGTGTGTCATGTTGATAAACATAAAGAAGGTCGACTAATTACATACTTTGGTTACTTTTTGATTGTACAGTGTTGTATTCGGAGCTAAGTACTTTGTTTAATTGATTATTATGTCAAGGTCTGTTAGTCTTTTAGTTTATATTTACAAATTCCACAGCCTTAATGAATTTGCAATCTACAGATTATTTAGGAAGGTTTGTTCATTAAGTTGCATAATAATTTTAGAACACACTGAAAAGTTTTCTGAATTTTTTGGCTTTATATGTAAATTGTATAAAACGGCAGAAACCGGTTGAGGCTGATTTGACCGTTTCAACGATTACGTAACAAGTCACACCTTGAGAAAATGGTTGTTTTCCTTAATGGAGGTGAACTTTTTTCATCGCGTATACACAGTTAAAGAAACATTTCAGTAAACGTATTTCAGTCAACTGATAAGGAAGTAACCTTTTGAAGTTTTTTTTATGTAAATGAGTTGATGCATCACAGAATTAGGAAATACGAGCTAAATGTTAGAATTGTAGTTCCAATTAGAACAACTTTTGACATTTTAGAAAAATTGCGGGAGCTCGATTTTTTCGTGAATTTTCATGCATGATGTTAGATAATTTTACATGAAATGAAATTCTTTACGAAAATTCAATAAACAATCTGGGAAGGGAACTGTTGAAGCAAATATAATGTCGAATTTGATGTATTGAGATATGTAAGATGCCTATTTGAATTAGGGATCTAATCTACTTTCTTGCTATACATAAAGTAGCTTAGTAAGTCGTGTTATTGTCAAAGTCAGACTGCTACTAAACGTAGATACTGTTGAAATATGTAACCAATTTAAGTTTATGAGGATTACGACAGTTATGAGATATGCTGTGGTTACTTGTTACTATTAATATCACTTTTCTTCACGACTGTTTTGAACATTATGATATAAAGCTGTAGTTAATATAGTTCAATTAGGTTAGATAAGGTAAATTCGCTTATAATGGGATTTCATTGGTTTTAAAATAATTTCTTTTAACTTTTGTACACATCATGATTTACTGAATGATTCAGATCGTAGCTAATATTGCTGTGAATACATGTGTCTGCAATTTAATTAAAAACGAATCGTATAAATTATTTACATTGTTTAGGTTACAGTTAGGTGGTTTGAAGTGTAATGCAAAATCTGGTTGACTTTTAAGTGTGTTTAACAAATAGTTCTCTATCACTGAAACGTTCTGGGTTTGTATTTTAAATCTGTTTAAAAGTAATTAGCTTTTCATATTTCAAGGAAATGTGAACCAGAAGCGTGTTTTTGATTTTTGTATATCTAGCATTTTACCCAATAAATAGGTACTAGGACCACGTACAGCCTAAAAACGTTTGCATGTCCATTCTCTGAAGATCAACGTCTTTGATAACCTCATTATCAGATCATGCTACAATTTTTCAAGGGACCAAATGCTATCAACCACATACTAGAACTTTCCTACTACTTTCTCCTTGACTTTCAAGCTGGTTGTTTTGTTTCATTCTCATTTCCGAATGTAAATCCTTGCCACAAAGTAAATTAAACCTGGGAATCCGAGTAAAGCGTTACTTTATAGGTTTTATCCCGTGAATTAGTCATCCCTATAAAACAACATGAAACAAAGTGGTTTAATTAACCGATGGTTAGCTCTAAATTATTCTTATTATCCCAAATGATTGAGGTACATAAAATTTCCCAAAATGCGTAATTCATTTCTAATTCGTAAGTTAATTACGTACGCTAGTAAGCTCAGCGTTGGGCCAGGCATTAATGATGATCAAATTAAGCTAGAGGAAAGTCGGGAACGAAATACTGGGTTACACAGCAGTACATATAAATTTCGTTGTTATTTTAAGCACCGCTTAAAATCAAATGGCGAAAAAATCTTTTGTTTGCATGGATGCACAATGTAGAGATATGAGAAAACAGTAGTAGTGAAGTTGCGTTTAATATATCAGTATGCCTATTACCAGGTATGCAAACGATAAATGTTAGAAAAATGGCACACAAGCATTCAGCACTAACAAATCAAAACTGTACCATTGGATATATAAACGAGGTAGTATAGCGTTCCTCAGTAGCATTAATTAGCACTAACATGAACTATACCTGCTTTGAGATTCATAAATGAATTCACACTGCAGTCGCCGTTCTACCACGGCATTCATATACAAAAAAGTGTATACTCAGACAGTCTAACATTTATATAATACGTACAGTCCAAAAAATAATGAGTCAACAAAATGTCTCATGTATTGTACTCTGACTCAGCTTAATTTGTGTTACGATCCACTACGCACACAAAACTTTGATTGTATTACCCAGCTGAACATTTCGAGTTTATTTCAATTTGTTTATCATTTCCTTTACTTATCTGTTTTTACTGATTTATCAGTAAAATTGGAAACTGAAAACTTGCACCAGTTTTTTAATAATTTGAGCCATGGAGACAGATATATCTCTTCTTATCAACCACTGTAGATTTGAAGACAAATCTTGTTCGGTGGAAAAAGAAGGGGTTAAATGGCTCTATCTGACAACCTAACTGTAAAACCAGCTTCGAAGAGCGCAAAACAATGCTCATTAATTAAAACATATTGTGAGAAGATCGAGAAAGTCCTCCGTAGCAAGAATGAAAACCAAAGGTGCGACTTGACAGTAATTCAATATGTTATTTATGAATGTGCTCAAATTTTAAATAAAACCTATCTGTTCTTGTTTAGTACCCTATCCATTGAACTGGATTGGGGTCCATCGCCCACCGGCAAACCTTCGTTAAAACTGAAAGGCCAGTTGCTGAAATTTCTATTGGAGTTCTGTGATGATTCCGAGGTAAAACTGTTTGTGAAAGGTGATTTCAGATACTTAAAGGATGATGCTGGAACTTCCCGGGAGCCAACATACTATTCCACAAAAGGTAACTGTTAGAAAGCAGTGATATTTTATCACCAAAAATTCTCGTAGTTGCGGGCAATCTTTTTTTATTTGGCTAGGCATGGAAATAGTTATGCCAACTCCATCGTTGAGCAATAGACCAAGTGCAACAGATATGATTCAATCCAATAGCAAATCTACAGGCCAATGTACTCATGCAAATGAAGCAGTCTGTGAGGACCGTAATGTCGTCATGTCAGACAACGAATTTCGAAATCATACCAGCTTATTCAAGAGTGCATCCATTTTGATTGTATTAAAAGTTGACGATGACTATCATGTCGAAGGTGGGGATGTGGTGCAGTTCACGGAAATGTGCAGAAGTATTCAACAAAATGAGGCTTGGAGCGATGTGTCCATTCTTTCTGCCAATAGCCAAGAGGTTTTGCGGGCTAATAAATGTTTTCTCGCTGGTTAGCATAAAAATTACCAACATAAATTTTTTACCGTGCACATTTTTTTAAAACTTAGTTTATTCCGTTTTTAAAATTGTTACTAGTTCACAGTCCCGTTCTCAAATCACTCTTGGAAGGGAATTTCCAAGAGGCAAAAACCAACAAAATAACAATGGCTTATTCTTTTGAATGCGTTAAAGCGCTATTGAAATATGTCTATACTTTGGATTTTGAAGAAACCCGAAATTCCCCCAAATTGGCCTTGGAATTATTTCAAGCTGCAAATTATTATGAAATTAAGCAGCTGGAAGAGTATCTGGCGAAACTCTTTATTCATAGTTTAAACTCATGGTTTGATATAAGTTCAGCAATTGAACTTTTTCAGACTGCAAATAGGATTGGAATTAGCTTCAGTCCTAAGCTAAAGAAGAAAGCCGCACAAGTTCTCCTTTCGTAAGCTCAAATATTAGGACAATAGTGTTTAATAGGTTATTTCATTCGCGTTATGTTTTAATTTGTTTTTTATGGTTTCCAGAAAATCTGACCATCAAAAAGATGCCAGTTTCCAAAAGCTATTTCAGGAGGACTGGAATACAGCGATGGAAATGTGTGCAATGCTGATAAAGGAAAAGGACTCAGTAAAACGATGTAATTAGTGCTTTTGGATATTTTAAGGGCATGACTACCTTTCGTAATATCTAATACCTTTGCATGGAAATCGTGGATTAAATGCTAGAATTACATTTACGTTTCTGTAACTTAAATTAATGCGTTATGCTATCGTATTATAAATTAAACCTTTAAACTACTAAATAATACAGCTTCAGAGTTAAAACGTAAAAAGAGTTAAATTGAGTGAATGACATTAGGTATTCAGCAAGTTTAAAAGGGATTAAAATACATAATAATTTACATATATTATATAACAATATAGATTAAATATTTAAATGAATCAATTAAGACATAATAATAAAATATTTATAGAGAAATATAAAATATGGGAGCTGGTGAAAATTTAGGAAAAATTAACTATTTATAATGTCTATTGAACATGAGTATTTATTCCAATGGACGATTAAAACTTGTGTCTACGTTTCTGCGAATTCAAAGGAAGTTTCAAAATTGCGGTATAATCAAGGACATATTGTTATTAAGCATAGCTACTATGTTACGCAACTAATTTAGGTTCATTAGAAAAGTATTGTCTTAAGCGAAACAGTTTCTTGCAGTAAAAAGTATTGCGTAAGCAATGTTCTTGTGTGATATTTTACTCAATAGAAACTACAAACATTATTCTCGCTAGCAAAACTATTATAGTTCATTTTTTCATATTTTGCTGATTTAAAAAAGGAATTACAGAAATTTTACATATTTCCAGTAATTTTGTTAGAAGTAGCATTGACCGTCACAAAATTTCCAGATCATCATGATTATTTCTCTAGCATCAGCGCACATGGGAAAAGAAATGCTAAAATCATCAGGTTCTGAAGGTTCCCACGGGTTTGTGTTGAATTTAATCGATGTCACAATCCCTGAACCACTGCCAAACGATAGCGATTACCAAAGGTTAAGAAGTACTGCGAGAAACTCTCGGGCATCCTTAAAGGCAAAGACACAGGTAACAATTCGTATAAGAGTTGAAAAAAACAAACCAAATCAATACAAATTTGTCCAATTATGTTATATTCCTGTAGGAATCTTTATTTTGAATTGAATTGGTTACCATCCCACGCGAAAACCGGTGTGGCTGAAACTTCTAGGGCCATTGCTCCACACGTTGCAGCAATTGTGTGGCAAGCAGAAAATTGAAGTGTTCGGGATTTCTGCTATCGGGTGGATTATTATGGAAATACAGCTCAAGTTGAATTCTCTACTTTCAAGTGAGTACATTTTCAATCTTTACTGAATATTTACTAAGCGCTACAAGTGAGTCTTTTGAAATTAGAAAATGGAGATTTACTCCATCGACTGTAGCTGACGCTGTCGATCCAAAACAATAGGATACAAAGGCAATAAGCGACCGAAAATAAATCATGACCAAATACCAACTTGAATGAAGGCAACTTGTGGTCACCTAGATGTTCAAGTCTCTGACCCAAATTTTTGTATAAGGTTTGAAGGACTTGAAAATGCAACAATACATGTTGTCCTGGAAGTTGAAGATGAGTATCTTATACCAGAGGAATGCGATTTAGGTAAGATCGAAAAGCTGTGCAAAAATATTCAGAGGAGAGCATTCTTAGTGACGTTTCCATTGTTGCTGTCAATGCGAAAGGTGTGCGATTTCAGCATTTTTGCAGGGCAAATGAAGCATTACAAAACGATTACAATGGCGTGTGTGAAAGCGTTGCTGATTACATTTACACCATGGATTTCCCTGATGCTGTTAAATGCTCCCTTTTGGCCTTGGAGCTCTGCAGGCTCAAACTATTATCAAATAGCGCATCTCGAGAATATGTTGGTGAAATGCTATTACTTAGAGGAATCTCTTGGTTTGATGTTGATGCAGCTATTGAACTCTTTCGGTTTGCAGGAAGGATTGAGATGAATTGCAGCAAAGAGTTGAAATGCAAAGCCTTTCAAGTGCTCAAATCGTAAGTATTTCTAATTGGTTAAAAATATTAATAATGCACAATTCATATAGATAAATATTTTTGCGTCATTTACTTCAGCAAAGCAGTGGAACTTCTAAATAGCGCAAGCTTCAAGAAACTCTTTGCAGAGGACATTGAAGCTGCAATGAAATTATGCGCAATGGCCTTGGAAAAGTAGGATGTACATTTCAAGAAAATAATGCAGCATTATGTGAATAAATATATATTAAAGTTTTGTGACAATGAGCTTACGTTAGAAATAATAATGAAGTTTTGGTTTGAAAATGGTATTTTGTAGAGACATGGTTCTCATTCATTATGTTAACATTCTCTATTAGTCAAGAGAGTTTACAATCAACGTGCTCTTTCTGCTTAAGTGAGTTCAATATGTGAACAATGTGAATTTAATACTCTTCTTCTCACCGAAGTATTTTCCATTTATTAGAAATTAGTTTTTACTAGTTGTTTTTATAATCTATCTTGATATGAAAAGGAAATATTCTTACCACCTATAACTTAATAAGTCTATGAGATATTCTTTAAAATGTTACGATCGATATTGATAAAATATTCATTCTCGAATGTTTTGTAATACGTTGAGAATGTGTACTTAAATAATAGCATATCGTTAGGATTAAGTTATGTTGTTAGTCGAAAACAAGTAAATGTTTTGATGTGGCTGAAGGTACGCAATCTACTTAGACCTTGGTCTTTTAATAATTTGAAACCATATAAAAGTTGTTCAATTAAATAAGTTAAACAAGTTGTCATGTCAACCCATTACTTTCTCCTTAGTTTTCATTTAGATTCCTCGTTTCATGCTAAACTTGTAACTTATATCTTGCAACAAAATAAATTAAACATTAGAACCAATTAAAGTTTTACGTAGTTTTTACACGATTTACAGTTTCTGACGAACAATATCATTGACAATCCTTTATTATCATCCTTTACCAAGAGACAAAACAGTTTCAACTAATTTTGTATAGCAGACGCACTACTTTCTCCTTGGCTTTCACTTTTACTTTCTCAATCATACTCATTTTCCAAGCACAATCTTGTTTAAAAAATATACATTGAAATCCTGGTGTAAAGTGTTTTTAATTATATAAAAGGACTCGTTTCAAATTAAACAGACTATTTTGATTCACTTTCTCTTTTTCAATCGTTTTGACAGATAGATGACGACAACAACGTCATGCTAAGTCTACTTATTACGTAGTAATTACATAATAAATCAGCTCACATAAACTTGAGGGTTTATTTAGAAAAGAAATTTATATGCAAATTAACAAAACAATCTGAATTGGAGCATTTCAACATCGTCTAAACTATAAGCTGACCGCCAAAATGTGCACACAAAGATTCAATCACATTATTTCCAGCGCTGTGTTCCTAGTCTTCAGCAAAGAGTCGGAAAGGTTTAAAATTTTCAGGTGTCCTTTGCTGAAATATAAAAAACATAATTCTACTAATACTCATAAACTTTCATTAAAGATTATTGCAAGAATTTCGGTTCAACACTTACGATTTTAAGTACTTGAAATAGCTTTGCTTTTGCAAGTCGACACTGTAGCTAATCTCAATCTTTGCAGCAGTTCGAAAGAGTTCAACAGGCATGTTTTACATTAAACCAAGCGTTATGTCGTAGTAAATCATTTTGACGGACAATTTTTTTTTTTTTTTGTGCCTTCCAATGTCTGCATCTGATAGTAATTGGGCAGCTTGGTAGAAAACTCCTACGGCCTAATTTTGGAGACTTAATAGCTTGCTTGGAAATTAGTATGTGTAAGAAATAATCCAAGCAAGGATTTAACAGCACTTGGTTGGGTATTCGCAATTCCGAATTTCGTTTTTAAGTGGCGCTGGCTTCAAAGGGCCCCTTCCAGTAGGGCCTTCATACGGGGCTGTGAGCTGTGTTTGTTAATTAAAGTATAGTTATTTTACACAATGTTAGTAATTAAATATTCGCTAGCGCAAAATTTATTGCGATTGTAAATCCTAGCGCCGTAAGAAAGGGCATTTGTTTGGCTTTTAAAACTTGCCATTGGTAAGCGTTAACAGCAATAGTAGAAACATCTTTCTCGAGCGCAGTTTTGGCTGAAGTTTCTTTGGCAAACCAATCCAGAGCACATCTAAATCGACATTTTGGCACTGTTGCAAATACTGCATCTTCAACACTACAACATAAAATATTTATGGTGACGGTTGATAAAGTTGGCTGAAGATTGTTGGCTAATGTCATTATCCGACAAGGCGGGCATGCTATCTCACAAAAGCGCTGCAATCGAACCTCGCAATGGGACTTCGACTCTTGTTCTTATTATGTTCAGTGTTAGCTGTTTCTTCTCACTTTTTTGTCGCTTTGATTGATGTTTCCCAAACACCAATTTCATATTTAATTGGGAAATAGAATATTTCATTCTTGCTGCAGTAATTGGCATACGAAAAGAAGTAAAGAGTGATGATAGCGAGACGCCACCTCCAGTACTGGAAAACAGTAAGTTCCACATCCCTCGTAAGTGACTGGGCAAGCAAACTCCCCCGAAACACTGCAAGTTTCCTTCCTTTCCTACAAACTCTCCAGCCAAATTTGTTAAGAGTTGCGACCATTGAAGCCTTATGCCGCAATAACTTCGCCAGGCTTGAGATGCTGCCGCAGTCGAAATGAATGAACGAGATCCCTTAAACAGTTATGTATAAAATTAAAAAAGTTATTTTGCATTTGATACACAATTGATTAAAAGTTCGATTCGTTAGCAATTTTCTGTCTTTCTGCCTTCCAAAGAATTTCTGCCTAGTTTGTTGAATTAGTTGCATATTTTTGAAACTTTAACATCCTGGTCTAATGGTAATGGCATTAAGTCACCAGTAAACTCCAGTTTGTATCGCGTCCTGGTAAGCAAGGAACCAGCGGCTGAGTTCCATGAACACAGAAGCAAGTTCAGTGATCATGATGCTGAATGATAAAGTTTTTAACCTTTGTCGATAATTAATATGGTTGTTCTAAATTAATTATGGAACTGCACGATAGTTATTAATTAAAAGTGACCGTCGAGTTGCGTTTTGGTTTGCCTGCTTGCTATAAGCTAACTAGCATATGAATGGAAAACAGAGAATGTCAGACAGGTATTGACACCAATTTTATGTGCTAAAAACGTTGCTTCCCTTTTATTTCGTTCAGCAAAACCTGCTCCTTTAAGAAAACATAGGCATGGAAAGGCACAATAACCGACAATAAGATGAAATGTTCGGTGGAGCAAAACTGAATAATGCTGACTCATGACTCCATTATGGAATATCAAAGAGCTCGCGATGCTGCATACAGTGAACTAAATTTTAAAGTTTACTTCAGCTGAAAGATGAAATAAGATGCATGCAGACGCAATATAGGTTTACATGATTTAGGATTACTTTGGAAGGCTTCCACTCTGAGGCTCGATACTGATGAGTAATATAATATATTCTTCGTTTTTCTTAATAACTATAGCATTTCTGTGACTGCAATACAGTTGTAGAAAGGTTTGTAGAAAAGGAACTTGAGGCATTACGCGATATTTGCAACTTGTCATGTGCATAAAATTCTGACAAGCTTTCTTTCCTTGTATTTCTACGCAAATGTAAGAAGCATGGGCTATCCTTTTAAGAAATTTATTCGCTAAAATGGTCAATATTACGAATAATCTGTAGAAAATATGGACAGTTCATAGAGTTGGTGCATGGCTCGTATATTTCTTGAATTCTGGTTTCAACAACAGCAACAGGCTACAGATTGAAATTTTATAGAAATATTGCATGTATATTAAAGCCAATGTTGAAGCTTGTACGCTTATTCAGAGTACGTAAAAAGTAAGCTTTTTCTTCTTGTTCACAGTCATAAAAGTAACCGTAAACTGATGTATTTATGTACTACAAAGTCAAACGTAAAACTGAAACTAAGTTAACAAATCGATAAATTCCATCCAAAAATTCAAAATAAAAACAGATTTCCAGGTGCCTGCCGTCTTTACTTTATAATTGAACAATAGTTTCTAGTGTACTACTTATGGGCGTTTTAAATTTATTCGTGAAAAGCAACTGTTGAAACTGTACGGCATGTATTACATACAGCATAAGCCAAAAAAAATTTTTTTCCCATTCATGAAATTTACACAGTTTGTCTATAAATATTAAGTTGCTTCATTATAATTGTTACTTCTAAAAACACAGAAGTTGGCATGATACATTCACGGTAAATATGCATGCACGCGAGATGGGACTTATGTAAATGAAGATACTATTTCTAGACAAACTGTGTAAATGTCATGAAATGAATTTGGTTATGCTGTATGTAATATATGGTACAAGTTTCAACAGTGTTTTACGAATAAAACTAAATTACCATAATTAGCTACATTGAAATATTTTTAACAATCATCAGTAAAGAGCGGAGGTCAGCCTGAATCTGTTTTTATTTTGAATTTTGGAATTTACGAACTTTGTTCAACTTAGGTTGCAGTTTTACGTTTGATTTGTAGTACATAAATACATGTTTAGCGGATACTTTTGACTGGAAGCCGAGAAAAGTTATTTTTAACGTACTTTGAAATAAAGCGTACGCAAGTTACATTGCTTAATATAGCATGCAATA
>LJIJ01001438.1:0-44396 GCA_001718145.1 Orchesella cincta
AGACAAAAGCAAAATTTTGCCGGGACGCATTTACTCAAACAATACAATTGCGTATGCATATATTATAGCATCTTTAGATGATCAATGTATCAGCATCAAATGAGTAATTAGGTACATAAATTAGACAATATATATGGTCGACGGGAGGTATTTTGGGAACTTGTAAATTTGGCACGTTTTGATATACTTTACATGATTTTGCACTCCAAATTTGTTGTTGAATAAAAAAAAGTCTTCCTCGTTGCAGGGGATAATTTAAATGTTTCAGAGAAAAAATTTTAAGCTTCACTTAACATGCAATCCTCTTCCCAAAACGATAAACTCACTAGATAGACTCACGGTGGCAAATCAACAGTATGTTATTCTATTGCCCCCATAAAAACAGAAGGTGGCTGATTTTACTACCGTTGTTACAGCTCCTCAGGCAAGTGACAAAAAAGTCATGGGTTCATTTCCATTTTCCAGTCTCAGCTTGATTTTCCTCCCTCACTCAAACTTCTTTGTCACGTTTCATTTTGCCATTTTCATTTCACACCACGGCGTTACGATACTTTAAGGCTATACTACCATTGTGTGGCTTCTGCATCAGCATTATAAATACAAATAGGTACATTTTACGGCTGCAATATAAATTGACAACTTGTATGCGAGATAAACACACTGGGAAGAAAAGATATAAATTTTATGGAATGGAGTAAAATTTAAATTGATGGTGCGACTCCCACTGCTCCTCTCAACAGAAGAACGTGAAACTTACTATTCGTCCGCTTGTCTGTAGTCTGTAGGCCTGCAATGCAAACGCAACAAAAGCATTACCAGTTCATTTTTCTTTATGTCCTTTCCCCATATTGAATTAGGACATTTCGCATTCAAACAGCACCACGGAAGAATGCTTGTCTTTTTTGGAATTTCAAACAATTTTATGAGTGTTTTCATGCCTTCCATAATTCTATCAAATGACGGACATGTTTGTAAGCTAGAACTGTAGTGTCCAATAAAAGGAGTTAAAGTATTTGCCCCCTTTCCCATTCCTACCACGCTGTAAGTAATTATTATTATAATCATTAACGTGTCTAGAAACATCTGTCAAAATGACTGTATACTTACATGATGTGATGATCTTGAAAGTTTACAAGCATGGGTTGGAGTAGGAATACCTTATATTATACTCAACCCCTATATATGTATACATATATCCTTTACGCATTCTATACATGAATAAATGAATCAAAGAAAATAGAGTGGCAAACACCATGGGACTCTGGTACCTAAATAGAGGCAGAGTAGAGTAAAACGCTATTGAAAATCGTTTGCCATGAAGAAATCTTTCATCCAAAAGTCTCTTGTGTGCGAATCCCCACAGCTTAACAGCTTAATTACATTAAATTATATTGCATTTCATTCGCGATACCCCTGCCGCTGATGTTGCCTTCATTTTCCGCATGCCGTCCCTCATTCATCGTAGTTTAGTCGTTTCTACACACATGTATGGATTATGTATGGTTGTATCAAACATTACATCATTATTAGTAGAGCTCTCGTTATTCATTCACTGCTGCTGCTTTCCCTCGTGGAAAGATTGTTTTTGTATAAACTTAATCGCTACAACCCAGTCGGTGGTCTTCGCTTGAAATAACTAGCTGAGTTGAGCGAGCAAAAGAATTGAATCGTGAAACGTGAGCAGCGTGACTCAATGCTACATTATTGCACTCGCTCCTGAAAGTTCTCAAGCATGAGCATAGAATCGAGACAATTCAATATAACTCCCTGTAGGGATTTTGACCATTCATGAATTTAAACAAAGTACCACAAAGTCTTTTTCAACATTTTTGAAGTTATATGAAACAAATGGCTCTGGCTAGTCTGCCTGCAATATAGATTCAGTGTACCAAAGTGTAAAGATTCTATTCATTTGAGGAATAACATGACAGGGCTTTATCTGCTGAAAAGCGAGCAACTTTATTGCAAATATATATGTGCTCAACATTCATTAGTTGGGGAAGTGTTAAAGAGGTAATTACCACGTAGTATAAGTATAATACTCGTTCGTACGTTCGTCAACCAAAAAGCTGTGCTTAGGAAATGACACGAATTAGTCACTCAACTGAGCATGACGATGAGCAGTTGTTTATGTCTGCACAACATATTAACTAAACTCAGATTGAGCATCTCAGTTTTGGTAGTAAATGTGATTTTTAAAAATATTTTGCATTTTGCATCAAGAAAATTTACTTAATTACTTTGTTACTAATTGCCGTAATTATCACTCATTCCAATCTTCTGTATTCACGTCAGAATTGCAGAGAACAAGCTGTTTCGCAAAATCATCTGATTATAGCCATTTAAATTAATTCCAAAGATTCTTATCATGTCAATATATATAGTCACAAGTTGTTGAAACGTTTGTTGGTCCAACGAAAAACTTGCAGAAAAAAGTGAGACCACACCAGTAATTATACTGGATGATCCATTCATCTTTTTTCACTTTTATTTATATGAGGTAGCTGTTAGCCGTGACTGCCGTGAGAGCAATAACATAACAACATTTACATCACATATTACAAGTAATAGCAAACAACCAGAAAATGAAGATCAGCTCTGTCGGGGTGGTCCTAAATGCTTCTGAAGGCAATGGGCAAACCGGCTCCACGACTTGACTATTTACATTAAACAACATCTAGAATGAATTGCTTTTCGTAATAATAATATCCATGCATCCTCAACCATTTTTTTCTCAACTTGATCTCCCTCCCGTCTTATCAACAACTAACCAGATGCGACGACGATACATGATAACGATGATATGGCAGTTTTCACAAAGAATAATGAAGAAAATGTAATTGCAATGTTGTAAATGTTAAGTTAAATGAAGGGAGATTTGATCTATGACCGCCTCAGTGCATCCAGGTAGGAAATTATGTTCAACGCCATAAATACAGCATTATATATATAAAAAAAACTTGATCCTGCTCCTTGAATTATATGAGCCGATTCTTGTCCTGTTGAACTACATACATCCTAATTCTCTTCAACTAAACTGGAACCAACTGGCCTCAGTGAAGTTCGGTTCAGGTTGGATGAATTTCTTTCAAATTTAATGCGCATTGTCTGAGCTGGATATCAGAGTACAAATGGGAAAAAATATGATGGGTTCAGCAGTAGTCGAAAAGGTGCCACCCTGAAGCGGTCGGGCAAGATCAACACTACTTTTACACATGAACACACTCAAATCTTTCACCCATTTATGAGAATGTAGCGTGAATGTTGTGTGTAACCATTTTTACTAGTCACATCATCTCATCACACCGCAAACGGACGAGTAACCTCTAATAGCCTGCAGCTAACAATCGTAGCATCATTTTACAGGATTAGATCAAGAAAGAGTGGTGAAGCAATAAAATCTTTCTTTCTTGTCTCATCCTCCTCGATTACGTATTGCCTATCGAATATCGGATTCTTTAGGTATGTTCTATAGATATTATATAAATACGTTGTGTGCAACCACCCCAGACAAGTTGAACCCTTTTATCGTACAACTCTGACGTGTTTTCAATTTTTTTATATTCCCTCTCACTTCCAAGAGCAAACAACAATTTTATGTTGAAAATATATTAAAAAAAAGCAAGCACTCACACAAAACCATCAGCAGCAATAATTTCGTTTTTTTCATCTTGCGGTTTATCGAGTACATTAGTGCATGTGTTTGTGGTTACAATATGGTTTCGTCTGCTGCGCACTGCATCGGATAATATTACCTTAGAGTCATCCAATAATATTATGTACTTGTTGTGCTTGTCATCTTTCAAAAAGAGATGCGGTTGGTATGAAATGGAATGTCTGGAAAGGATGTATTATTATTAGATAATGATTGCACTTATTGCTTATACAATCAAATCACGGACTTTTTGACTCGAGAAGATAATGATCAAAAACTGAAGATGAAAAAAATGGAGAGGGGAGCCACATATTATTCTTGTTTCACGGAGAGAGAGAAGAAAAAAGCTTTTGATGCTCCGATAATGCAATCAAGATAACGATGGCTATGCAGTGGCTGTGATCATTGCCGTAATGATCATGATGACGATACAATAGAAGAGGGCTTGAGACTCGAGAATGATGACAATCAATTCTAAACTTATTCTTGCCTTTTTCTCCCCTACAAAATAATTTTCCTGCTCTTTGATCTTCATCGTCGGTAATACGTGTCTTTCAATGACTTTTCATTTTATGAGGTTTGTCAGAATAATGGAAGAATTAAGTAGGAAACCAAAAAAAACATCATCAAACACCCTCTTGCCACTTTTATTGACTGCTAGTAAACAGTAAGTTACTGTGATAATAACTTGAATTGAGTTAAATTACACACAGTTTTCTGTTTACTGAAAAGCCCAAAATGTTCTTTAATTTTATCAGAGTTTAATTTATCTACAACACGTTATTTTCACGCAATTTTAATCTTCTTCTCATTGAATTGCCATAAACGAAATATGTACATACAGAGCCGTGCGTCTAGTGACAGAGATCAAGTTGATATTTTTTGACAATGAGTTTTACCATTTGTGGTAGTCTTAATTCTAGCTGACACGTTAAACACATTATGCCTAAGCTCTGCCATATCCTAATCAGAAACTGCCATCTTTTTATTATCATTATTATAATCACTTTCATTGAACCACCATCTACAAGAGATCCCCTGAGGAACTCGAAATCTGTATGGTAATAAAAACAGTCTACTCACTCACTAATAATTGAGCTGGGGTTTGACACGGGTGTACCAAGCTCTTTTAGCTTTGAATTTTGAACTAGGAAGGCATGCTTTTTCTTCCAAATAAAATAATAATACATGTCCATTTATGAACGCTTATTTGAATTTGTAATGACTCATTGGATTAGATTGTTGGTTGAAAAAAAGAAGAAAGGTTTAATTAACATTGTGTATCAGTTACTCACACTCGAAAAGGCACTGACAGCTTTTGCTGTTGAATGATTAATTATCTCAAGAGTTTTTTTGTTGTTGTGACTTTGACTGGAGGTGACTGGGGAGTACTGATTGTGATTATAATATTATTGAAATAAACACCGAATGAATGCCATGTCATATGAGTGATGATGATTAAAATGATGAATGCCCTACAAAAAAGGATTGGGTAATCATGCTCACCTTTTTATATATACCCCTAAAAGAATCCTCACTCATTTGTTTTTCTGCTGATCAAGTGCAAGTCAGAAAGGCTGTCAAGTGCAGCCGAGCAATTATTTGTTGAGTTTTTGTATCTACATTAGAGTGCTTGTGGGATGATTTTTTTTTGTCAATTTGTATATATTCTGTAGAATGAAAAGGAAAAAGCTAGACAATGGCTCACAATTATTAATCCTTGACTCATTCAAGTTAAATACTAGACAAAGATACTGCGTAGGTTGTTATATTTTCTAGTAGAGGTTTACTGACGAATTAAAGGGTTGGTTTTTAAACATTACTCTCAATTATCCAATGTATATATAAATTTGATAGTGAAAATGTACAACCATTTTAATAATACCTCATGCCAAATATGCGTTGAAAATTGCCTAATGTGTAAAGCAGTGAGCCATCAGTGCCGAGAAATCAAATGTGCATGAAATACGAACATCATGAATAGCTAAGGGCAAGGATTAATGAGATTGTCACTTGGTAATTTGCTAATTTGCTTTTTTTGCTCTTTTGTCGACAGAAATATAAATTAGCTTTTTATCGATTGACCATTCAACCGTTTTTTATTTGAGGTAAGGTTGTGTATTCATTCCACATGAATTCATTCAACTTTTGCGAGCAACAAAATGAGGATCGACGGAGAAAAATGTGGTACCAGCGCTCATATATGTACATATATAGTATAGGCACAAACGATGTTGATGAACTCTCACATAAAACCAAGCTCAAACAACATTGTATCCGTACGTGTACTAATGGAAGTTGATTTTTTATTGCAACTTTATATACGAAAGAGGTAATTTGTAAAATTCAAAAGCAGACAAATTCTGAATGTGTGCAGCATGTATGTATGAGTGCACACAATTATTTTCGAGCTTGTATCTAACCACAAAAAGCTGTTGCCACAAAAGCGAGAGGGAAAAGGGGAAATGATTGAGATGGAAGTGCACGATATTATTCAACCCTATCAACGTCGCTAATACACATTTCCTTACATAAAAAGTTTCATTATTGTGGTCATGATTGAAAAAATCTTTAAACTCCAACTCTACCTGAATTCATTTGCCCGTACAGCAGGGAGTTTTTTTGTGAAATAAAGCATAAAAAATCCAGCAAGTAATATTGGCAGAATTGAATCGACAGCCAACGAGTTAGTAAGAAGGGCAAGTAAAGTATGGTGTATAAAAAGGTACATAAAACGTACATTCCCTTGCTCAGTTTTTGCTTTCCTCCGCATTATAAAAACTGAGAGTCGGCTAAAACGCTAAAGCCACCGTTGACATGACATGGGCTATAACTTGCGATTGTAGAATTAAGGGGAGTTATCGCATGGAAAAACGGTTATGGAATATAGAGTTAGGTAATAAATGACAGAGGAGGAGGGAAACAGGCGTTCTCTCCACTTCTTTTAAAATATATTTTCTTTTCTCCCTCCACTTTAGTTTACGTACTGCTCCAGCTACACATGGATTTATTTAAGAGTAATCTGTAGTTGTAAAACGATATCTTGGAAAATATACTGCCAAGAAAATCCTCCTAGAAATTACCGTGCTCGCAACTTGTTATTGGGAAAAGTAATGGGACTGGTTACGATATTACTTTATAGCAAAGTAGCATACCTCCACACTCACACAAGTATAAAAAATACAATTTGATTTTTGATAGTTTTTATACTAGTTTTGCATCCTAATGGAGTGTTAGCAGATGTATACTTACGCTACACTACCGTGAGAGCAAAAAGTACAATTGCGTTTTAGCCTTATGATTATTATACTTGTGGTTGCTCATGATAGAAAACTCACATGAAACGATTTCTTAAGTACATACAATATACACACAAGGATAAATGGAAAGAAAGGTGCAAATAGGCGACTGGCTCATACTTAAACTTTAAGAGTATTGATAAGGCTGTTCTTGTTCTTTTAACTCCTATCACCAAATCATGATGATGTTGACGAAGAAGGATATTGATATCACATGAATTTGAGCGCTTGAATATCACCTTTGTGTAGTTTTCCAAGCAGCCATGTAAACTATTTGTGCACGGTTAGACATAAAACAACTACAGGGTTTTCTCGTTGGCTCTCCAGTAGGAATATAAATCGACCTAGATTGACCTGGTCGAACCCATTTTAGCATCTAATATTCATGCGTGGCATGATCAAACTATCAATTCAATATTACTCGCCGCACACAAACTCCCTACATTTTCCTCTCTCATTCTTCTGACACGAAATGGTGTTATTATTATGCTCGAAATAAGCCATCCAGTCCTCAGCAGTTTTTTTTACCTCTCTCTGTATTCTGCGGCCGACATGCTCAAGTACAGTTACACATGTATTCCATTTAAGCAAGTGTTATCTTGAAAAAGTGAATTGTAGTTTATTGTTGCTGATTACGACTCTATGCGACTAATACCATCATGTTTTCCCTATTGATTCTTAAATAAATCTACACAATGGTTGCATGACAGTTGAATACATAATATAATCATAGCACACAATCCAATAGCTACAAAATATGAAGCCGAGTTTTACTCTCTCGTGTGTAATGTATTTATGTTGTTGTTTGAAAAAGCCAAAGCCAATCCACTTGCCGCATATTAAGTCACGAACATAATCCATCTCATTCCAACAAAGACCTTCCATTTAGGAACACAACATTAGGCTCATATTTTTCTTCCTGTACGCCGCACTCTTCCAAATGATACGGGAAGAATGCATGTGACTATGAGTAGACAAGAATGGGTTTTTGGTATGTATTGTAATTTCTCACGAAAGCAGCAAGCCATTTGCTTTTGCTGTTTCGTGTTTTGAAAAGAGTCTTAAGACAGCTACATATTAATTTAAAAGCTTAATGGAATTCTTGTTTTCGGAAAGGAAAAAGAGAGGCTCCGAGTCGAAAGGGTTTGTGCATTCTGGTGTTGTTAGCAGCTAAATAAGTAAAATGAATGAATGAGTGAACTAGTGAGTGGAAAAGCGTGGAAATTAAATTATAACAACGACAGGCAAAAAGCCGAAAGCGCTATTTTGGAGGCAAGAGTTCAAAGTAATATTAAGAAAGAAGCTCAACCTCTTTCTCTCATACTCAATGATTTCTTATGAGTCGGCAGAATAATTATGCCTTCACGTTTATGGGATTTTAACTCTTATGTAAATTTGCATGTTTTCTTGTGTTTCAATAATATTATGGCTTACTGATGAGTCAATGGGCTCTGTTGTCTCGTCTATTACAAAAGAGTCGGCTCTTTTATTACATAATTTTGGCAATTCACTGTTCAAGGGTTGGCTGGTTCAAAAACACAACCTCATCTGAGACAATAAAGTTAATCCAGAAACAGTCATCACGAGATTCAAGAGATTCACGAGTCGGTTGTTGATAAATTGCAAATCTCACATTTATATGCATCAACATTTGGAATTTCCGTGCTTGTGAAAAACACTGCAACTGCGTACAAAACATTATGTTGTATGTTGATGGTATTCAAATAATAATACTAATAAGAAGTACAGAGTGAACATGTAGCGTGTTTCTCTTTATAACATGAACATGATGTTTTTGATAAATGGCATTTCTTTCCAAAGGTAAAAGTCACGTTACAGTCGATGTGTCTCCCTTCTGAATACATAAATTACAGACGAGGTTGGCTCTCACTCAGGAAAAAAGTGTAATTGCATGTTTCAAGTCGTAAATTAAACTCAAACAAAAATGGCATAATTATTCAAATGAATCCAAAAGAACAAAGTAGCAAAATTGTACTCTAACCTATTTTTTCTATTCATCCATACATATTGGGCTGTCGGCGGGCTGAGGAAGACGTAATTACAGGTGCCAAGTCCCATATGCCTACATTCCTTTGGGTAACATTAAATTGTATTGCACAACTGTATCATCATCATAAGATCATTTTTAACATTAAAAAGTTGAACTTTTGCATCCCATTGGAACCATTGTATAAAAAAGACTTTAGGTTTAGGAATTTAGGCCACGGAAAATGCCAGTGTAATGACTCGTAGAGGGAAGATAATATTTACTGTAAGGGAAATGGGTGGGCCGGAGAGACTCAATGAGAAATGGAATCTGTCAGTTAGGGACTCACGTTTTGAGTGTTACAAGAATTTAGAATGCATATTTTTACACTACATACCCACATAATTCTTCAAAAACTGAGACGAAAAAATAAATGAAGCACATGTTTGGGCTGTCCTGAGTTTTTCTTGGCAACTCAACTTTACTTTTACTCATGTTACAATAATTCATTTCTTCAAGAGATGTGCGTTCTCTCGTAATGAACATATATACATATTATTCATAGACAGAAGGAACGCTAATAATAACTCGAATGAAAATGACAAATATTTTCTTACACAAAATCGTAATGAATGACACGTTTTAGTGAAGAGAGAGAAAAAGGGGAAGTGAGAAGAAAAGAAAAAAAAGTTGGAAAGAGCGAGAAAAAAAATTGTTTGCAGCCAACTGAACTCGGGCTATAAGTCAACTTGTTTGTACTTCACATCAGAAGCATTGCTTTGCTTTTTTTGTCGGTAAAACACATACATACGACATACACACATACATACAATAATAGTAGGGTTGTAGGGTACATATATAGTGCTCTTTCCAAGTTGATTCGAAGAAGAAAAGAGAGAGATGAAAAAGGGAACTTTTTTTCCGCTCTTGTCATCTCCCGAATGATTATGGTTTGTTTGTCCTACAAGTGACGCTAGTAGTCTCAAATAAAAAAGAAATCATAGCTAAAGAAAGAGAAATGTTGTTTTCATTCTTGCAACAAAACTTTGTCGCCAACATGTTATCCGAAGCCGTCAGACCAGCTTCAAAGAACCATAAAACATCACACGCCTATGTGGGGAAAAGTGTTGGGCTCATAAATATAGTACGTATATATATACATATTTATCTATATGTGTAAATTTTTGTTAAAATGTTTATATTTATCGTTAAATGATCATTTCTACAATGCCGCAATTAGTTGGAATATCAAATTACTACCATTTTGCAGCAACAATATGAAGCTCATCCAATATCGATAAAGTACTTTGCCGCTACTACACTAACGATCATTGTGCTCGGATCCTCAATAACCAAAAAAATGTTGCCCTAACCTTACCAAGTATTGCTTATTAATTATTCATTTTCAGTTTGAAAGTCGAGTGTGAAAAAATGGTCCAGGAGAAAGCAGAGATGCAAAGACATTATGTAATGGTGAGTAATTAATCAATGTTTTGCATCGGTTTTATACACCTGTTAATACCTTTAATTGTCTTTATACATTTCAAACTGCTTTCAAACTATTGCTGATTCTCAATATTCTGATGCACGCTTCATCGCTTCTATCAAAGCTTATATCTCTATTGCTTCTGCGGCATACCATTTATCCGATATATACTTAAAGTTGAAAGACTGGTAGGTACATAACTTCTGCATGTTCATACTATGACCACTTCACATGAGTGCATTAAGTTTCATCATGTTCCACTTTTGTGGAGAAAACTTTTCCCAAAATACTTTCTCTTCTTGTTTCGTTCTGTTTATATAATATTATTAAGATGAGTAAGAACAGCAAGATAATGATATCAGATCAGAAGGATATCAGAGGGAAAAGTTGCATGATATAAGTACATGGGTCACGTCCCCTATAGTTTTTGAGTGGTTCAGGAGAAACCATAAGGATTTTATGGGAGCTCACTACAAGCAATATGCTCTCAGAGTATATCCTGTCATAAGATTATTATGAATGGCATTTCTATAAAAGAGTATGTAGCATCAGAGGTCTACTCAACAAAAGTTTATTTCTTTCATTTTTTTCCATTACACTTTCTTATAGAGACCAGTGACCCTCTGCTCGTTTTCATTTCATCTTCACTCTGCTCATTTCATTTGACTGAAAAATATCATTTTATTCCTCTTTTTTTCATTCCCCTTTCCGCCCATCGTTTTGTATTTTCATGCAGGCGATTCCCACTCGTTTCCTCGTATGCTTATACTACATCGTACATACATAGTTTACAGTTTTTCTTTAAAAGTTCTTACAGAGAAGAGAAAGAAAGGGTGAAAAAAATTTAGTAGAAAGAAAATGTAAAAATGAGATTGAAGATAATGGGGGACGTCTATAGTCTGTGGGTGTAGTCACTTAAAGCCAGTATAATATGCCATTCTTTCAGAAAGTGTATGCAAGCACACACACTCAAAAGCACTTCAAAATGAAGAAAAAGAAAATAATAGAGAAACGCATTGGATTTCTTGGGGAATTATATAAAAATTGTTTGGTATTCATCCGCTATGGTGTGGCATGGTAATGACGTTCTTGTTCACAGTTCTTTCGGGGTTTTCCTCTCTCTCTCTCCACTTTTCTTTTCTGCTTTCTCCATACGAAAGTGGAATGCAGTCAAGATTATGGTGTATAATATGAGTTATGCCTCGTTTGCTTACAGATTCTCCAGCACTATTACCATTTATTTCTTTCTTGTTCTTGCGAGATATATCTTATTATTGTTCCTTGGTGCATTTTTGAAGCATTTCAAACCAAATAAAAAAGGGAAAACGAACAACAAAAGTAGAGAGAAATGGAATAAGAAATGTATTATTACTACTACTATTTTTTCTTTCTTTCTTTTCTCTCCCTGCCTTTAAGCATGTGGGTTTAGTCTATACGGTATTATTATGTCGTGTGGGACATTCATTTCTTTCCCATTCTACGTCTTTTTTTCTTGGTATGTGTGTGTCTGTCATTTCATTTAGTATCATAGTCATCGTTCTGTGGTATTTTTCTATTTTGGTTGTTGGTTCGTGTATATGCGAGTCGTTATGTAGGACTTGAGCGAGTTGCTTGCTTTGCATGACAAGTTTTTTAAAGATTGAGAAAGAAAAAAAAGTTTGTTCATTCCCTTTCCCACTTTCAGTTTTTCCGCTCCTGCTTTCTTTTTGACATTTGCTCAACTTTTGGTCGCTCCTTAATTTGCATTTACATTACGAATTTAACTTGCAAGGCGGAGGAAGAATGCTTTTTTCATGAGGGGGAGAATATTTACGCATTTCAACTCGTAGTTGGAATATTCTAACATGGCATAAGCACTTTCTATAAATACGAAATTGTGCAGGGAAAAGAAAAAAAGACAAAAATAGCTGTCTATATACTTTATGAGCTTTTCAAGCGTGTTTTTTTATCAATTTTGTATGCGAATGTCAGTTAAAGTGATAATCAAGTTTGAGGATTGCGTGCTAAAATTTAAAATTCAATCAATCAATAGTTTTTGCAGAAAATGAAATGATTGCTTAATTACATACTCCCCAAAATTAGTAGTCGGGTTAACTTTACAATTGACTACTTTCCAATCTAAATGATTTTGTTTAAAAACTCTGTGCCGAATATTTTCTGCTTAAATGTACAAGTCACCCTCCTGTCAGTTTTACCCTTGTTTGCAATAAACTCGCACATTTAAGAGCTTATAAAACTAATGGACTTTGTCAACCCAGATCCATAAAAAGCTCAATTTCCTTTGCAAACATTTGTAGAATAGTGCCCATGTTGTATTAAATAATTATGTGCAAAGATAAATGATTTTTTGAGCTTCTGTAATATAACGTAATATAGTAGCATAATGTAAATGTATAACCTAGCACAATAAATAAATAGAGATGTACATATGCCTGTCAGTTTTTCTGTTTCCACCACTCAACAACCATACGAGTAGCACACAATCACTTTCATCACATCAAGAGAGCACACGCGACAATAGCCTTTGTGCTGTTGTTTACAGTGGTATAAATAAAGTGTGTACATGATGCATGTGCAAGTTTAATATAGTAGCGCAGCAGCCGTGTGCGAGTTTGTACATTATGAGCATAATCCATGTGATATAATAAAGATTGTATTACGGTTTAGTCACCCTTTTGTACAGCCATTTTCCCATGACATGTGAGCGATTGGAGTATAAGCAAACCAGCGAGTAAACAAGCAAACAATGAAAATGAGGAAAGGGAGAAAGGAATATTTGTCGGTTGGAGAAGAATGGTGCTGGTGTGGCGGTGGTGACTTATGGAGAGAGAGAGTACGTTAGAATGGACTAAGTTAGTTTGCTTTTGCACAATGGAGTAGGTATGTGCATACAACCCTGAATTGAAGTTTGAAAAGGGTGTTACTTCATTTCCGACTGTAGTATATACACAAATTATCTACATATTTGTATACTATAGATATATAGCATATATATAACTATATTAGCATGGCGTTCTTTGTACTTTGCTCGTAACAGGGAGAAAAAGAGGATATTAAAGTGTTATATAATAAATGAATTTCGTGCACAACGGTTGTTAGCTCTCATGTCTCTTGTTCCCGACCTTTTTCTTGTTCACCAGCAGTTTGGTTTTGTGTGTGCCTTGCCTTGTTCCCTATCTCCATGTGCGTGCGAGTGAATGTACATAATGGACTGGATGAAAATTTCTTGTCTCTCCTCATTACCCGCTTGTATGATGTGCCTTATATATAAAACAAGTATATATATTCATGTGCATATGGAGTTCATTACAAAGCGACTGAAATAGGTTGTAATGGTGGACTTGTTCATTCACACTCAGACACGTAGCGTGCACGAGAGAATGAGTGAGTGGGAGAGAGAGAGAAGAAAAGAGAGATGTAATCAAAATCCAAAATTTCCAGCCCTTTTGCTCTTTCCGTCTTTATTATTTGCTAGCTTGCCTCCGTTTCCTGTGTCCTGTACCCAAACTCCACACAATTTGCTTACATGCGATACATCCTGACTGGTATTTAGCTATTTTCTTGCTTTTACTTATTATTACCAACTATTCACGAACAACGACACACAAATAAATCTGCATTTATGTACTTGCGACTCTGGTAGGTATGTGTATAAAACCTGTTTTTCATTTAGGCTACTTTCCCTTTATATGTATGTCTCACTATTTTCGCCCTAATAATGTTATAGGTTTTCCGCAACATATAGACGGCTTTTATTTGCTCCTCTTTTATTCGAATTCCTTTTACTCACATACACTGCATTGTTTGATCCTATTTATGGCTTCTTTTCTCTCAGAATGTTAGCCACAGTAAACACATTTTGTGGATGGTATAGCTATATAGCACTCGCAATTGTGCCGGAAAAAGTCTTGACAGACGATGTCATGTCAGCCGTGTGGTTATATAAGTATACCATGCAAGTTTGTATGTACATATTTCTTTATCATGCGAATGTCATGCACGACATTGCATTGGTAGCAATAACATTTCAGACAATGCCTGGTTGCAACACGCCCATGGCATATGGCATGCCACATGCCCTTACACTGATGGCTTACGCTTTACCATTTTGAATTCCTTTCTCCACTCTGGTAAGTGCAAGTACGCTACAGAAACAAACCTCATTTACTTTCGTAAAGTACGGAGAGTGCCACTTTATATGCGTGTTTGCTCATATGAGGGAAAACATGGCATGGGGGAATCAGGTTCGTGATTAATTAATGAGTTGGTGTTCCCCTTTTTATCCTAATGACCACAATTCCCTGGCAGTTATCATATAAATTATGAACGAGATTTTAATCGAACTTTGTGGCCTTCATGTATGAATGCACTGCTGCAAACTTAAAAATAAAAGTGCACAGAACATACAACAGTCGTTTTATTCTAATGCATGCCATTCCATTTTTAAATATATATAGTGACTCAAATAATACGCCTAAAATTTGGATTCGAAGAGTAAATGTTCTGTTTTTGTGACTTATCGGTAATGTTTGCGTGTAATGTTAGTGGTTATGCTTGTCTTGTTTGCAACTCACTGTGCTTTTTATGAAACCTATAATCAAAAACATGTGATTATTGTGACATGTTGAGCTTATTATTTATTGACTAATTTGGATTTGATATGTATGCCATTTATGAACACTTGAACTTTTCTCTCTATTTCAGTACTACGAAATGTCCTACGGCCTTAACGTGGAGATGCACAAGCAGGTAAGAACCTCAAGTTTTTCTATAAAAACAACTTTAATGATTCCGTAAAAGTCAGTGTCTGTGATTTTAATTTGGTACGGCAAGTTAATATGAATACAATTTGTGTTATAACGTTAAAAGTAAGAAATGGATGGATTATTGCAATCAAAATTGCTTCGAGGCTGACGCCCAGCAATGCACAGACGTTATGTGCGGTTAGGTAATAGAAGTAGCACTTGTTCATATGATGACAAGGGCCACAACATGATAGAACCACAACTAACAGTGTTGTGTCTTGGGAGGCTGAAAACCAGTTCAGAACACCAGAAAAAGGCCCTGGAGACGTTCCATGAAAATCTGTTTGTTGATACGGAGAACTCAAGAGGAGCTTATACACACAGCTTGTGAGTAAAAGCAGTTTTATTCAGCAACTACTTTGCTTCTATTCTTGTCGTCGTCGTCGTCGTCGTGGTTAAAACCGCAGAACCGCAGGGACAGCGAGTCCACATGCAACCCACGACATGTCATAAATAATGCTCCTTTTCGCCTGCTAGTCTTGTCTTGTTACCTAACCTTACATTCATGTTTAAAGTAGCTGGAGCGAAGCCTCGGAAATAATGACAGATTGAGGATAAATCTTTTCTTTCCGTTATATTGGATGAAATATTTGGTCGTCTCTGAGCAACTTTAAATTCATAACGAAAGTTGGTGGGCTCAGGCTGACGACTCCAATGTCTTTGCTCAACCAACAGCACTTACACTACATCGGCTATTAGTGTAACATCATGTATGTGAACTGTGGACGGAACAAATTTTGCTAGAAGGAATAATGTCGTGTTGCTTATGGTTCTTGACCGCACTACTACACTAGTACTAGTATTGCTGAATTAACCACATGAAAATAGTTTGAAATTCCTTATATATCAGGTAATACATTCATAATAATCGTAATAATACCTGAGTATAAATAAAACATCCAGTTAAAGCATCTGCACGCACACAGTCAAAAACTGCGTTATTATTATGTCATGTAAGTAGGGAGTAACAAGAAGTTGACATTTTACTTGAAGCAGTGCATGTTGTTTGCTAACCACTCAATAAAAGGAAAGGAGGAGAGATAGGAGTAGTTGAGAGCAAAGTAAAGGGAGAGAGATACAGGATTTATGAATGTATTGAATCAAGAAAGGAAGCAAACAGGCAATTTGAAGATAACCTTAAGGTTTCACTCTCCATGTAAGTATTATTACGCTAAATTCCATCTTATACATCAGAACGGATTTTCCACGTTCCATTCCATCCAAGTTCTCCTGACTGCAATTTGTGTGTCTGTACATTAGGCGTACTCAAGTCGAGTCGGTCTAATCTAATTCAAGGTTTCCTCTCTGCTTTCTTGATCCAATTCTCGGTGATTTGGTAGCAGGCTCAGTGAGGCGTACACACACCATCAACCACGATCACGAACGACGCTTCTTACTTTCCCTGTAATGATGCTATATCTATATCTCCCTCCTCAGCACGTGTACCGTTTGAATATCCTTTACGGGATATGAATGTATTTCCCATTTTACTCATTCTCCCTTCTGTCTGTGTCAGCTAAAGTTAGAAAAGTTACGGAGAAAAATCAGGAAAGAGTAATAGTTCTCGAAGCTGCACTTCTATAAACAGTTGAGTTCAATAATATCAAGAATTAGATTGCGTGTCCCCGTGAATTCAATTGTGAAAGAGAATCTAGCAATGATTGCAATTGCCATTATGGAGCACATACATATATAATATGATGGTAAGGGAACCATCGAAAAAAGATGGATAGAGTAGTGAATGGTAATGGAATCAGTACGGAAAGACCCTCGAGGGTTATGTCTCTTCAAGCATGTGGCGTAAGTATTCGTAGGCATACAATATATCTTCCTTTCTCCATCTCACTTTTTGCCAGGAAAGCAAGTGAGTAAGCTCTCACAGGAACTGTAACTTTCGGGGAAAGAGAGAGAATAATTGAACTGGGAAAAAGTTAAGTTTTAGTGACTCATTCACACAGACACAAGCAACCATATAGCGGAACTGGCACAGAAGTATACAGATAACATATACCTCTAGAAGGAAGGAAGCTCAAACTGGTGTGGTGCACATGGTTTAATGTAATTTACAAGGTATGACTGCCATTCTCCTACCAAGACCACCACACCACTGCCACACCTCCATGTCTCAACGTGTTTACGCTAGTTGGGCGAGATTTAGACTAACCAAGTGAGAAGGTAGAAAATGTGAAAGAAAATGGATGAGGCGGAACTGTCCGTTGGGACTCTTGTGGAATGAGCTACTGTACAATTGTACGTTTTTCCCTTTCTGTCATATGTCATCATCAATGGGATTCAACTGGAAAATTAAAAAGTTTTCATCATCAGACTTTTAGTTGGGGGAAGAATCCAAAATTTAATCTTAATAATTGAAGACCTAAAAAGTCTGCTTCATGCATCTTTTATATATTTATTTATAGTAGCGCAGTATTGTACATATACATCATTTAGTCATTTACCACTCAACCAGCTCATGATTGATATTTTGTGTTTATAAACATATTTGTTTATAATGCGTTCAAAGATCATATTAAAAGTTGCTTCGTGATGTGGACTTTATTATTATCACCAACCATTCATATTTTATACAGTGTAGTGTGTGATAAATAACGGAAAAAACTTTTTATCGGTGAGAAGGGCGTGTGAGGTGTTAGTTGAGAACATGTTTGATGGTTGCTGGTACGAGTATGTTACGTTGTCGTGCAAAAACAAACTTTTTCACGTAACCCTATAAAGCACACACGATATGAAAAGTAGAACCGACAAGAAAGAAAAAGAGTAGTTCAAGAGCAGCCATATTATTGGCAGCAGTGAATAGAGATCAAGTTTATATTCCACTAGAGGCAAAAGTACCTTTCCCTCATAAGATTTCGTTTCGTTTCTCATTGTTTGGTTGGTAATGTACGTCAACAACTGAGCGTGTGTATCAGTATACCGATACATACATTATGCATTCTGTTTGGTAAGCAGTAAGCAAGCACACACACGTATATATAGAGTCATATGATATTACGGCATGAGCACCAAAAAGATAACCAGCAAGGAGGAATCCTCTTCTATTTGAAGAAAAAGAGGGAGAGAAAGTGAAGAAGCTGACAGAGTTAATAGAAGTTGAGCTTTTCCTGGCATTCATCCTCTTGTTTGGTTAGAATGTTCGTGTTCTTAGTGGATTGGATCCTATTGCTTTGGTTTTGAGAAGAGAGAAAGAAAGAAGAGAGAAAAAAAGTGAAGAAAGTAAAGCCAGGCTTTTCTCCTTTGTCATGTGGATAGAGACAGATGTGGCTGGTGGCTGTAAGGTCAACAACATTATAAAAATATGGCAAATGGTAAGAGACGCCTTATCACATTTTCTACGAGTGCAATATGTACATACTCTGAAAGGACAACAGATAAATACATGTTTTATATACACATAAATACCTTTTTCGCTTAGGAAAAAGGGCAGAGACATTTTGTTGCCTTTCTCTTAGAAAATCTGCTCTTTTACTTTTTATAGCTTCTTTCCTATAAATAAAGTGGAGACTAGATATTTCACACATGGCCATTTTATATATGGATAATATATTTTGCGTAACTCCCTCTCACTCTTGGATGCTTCTTCTCAAGGAGACATGTGAAAGTCTACTGCCTACTATTTACTAATATTACGTACTACAAGAACAAACTGATGTATCGTAACAGCACACGCTCATTCACTCATCCTAGACACCAAGAGACATGAGATTATAAGGGGAAAAGACCCTGTTGTGATGCTCTGATGCGATGTCAAGCATTTATGGGATAGAAGAAGCTTTTCTTATGTTTGCCATCACGTCGTGGTTTGCCACTGCTGAGCTGGCAACTCTGGAAAGGAAAAAAGGGAATCGATCTCTTTTTCTATAACTAGTTTTTTAGGAATTGTCGTTGTGTAAGAAAGAAAGAGAAAAAAACGGTAGACAAAAGGAAGCAAATTCCCTGGGTAGTTGTGACACACACGTAGGCAAGAGTATATAGTATACACGTACATTTCTATAGATGACAAAAAGTAAAATAGAAGCAACAGCAGCAGGAGAGCTAAAGCTAGAAAGAAGAAAAGAAGAGTTATTTGATGGCGAGAATGGTCACATGGGTATTAAACGGAAAGGGCTCAAGTCGACATGAAAGAAACCTTGCTCTTTCTCTTGTAAATATAGAATTGAGAGAGGGAAAGAAAGAAACGGAAGACAGAGTATGCATGTGTAAAGGGGACGGGAATAAGAGATATATGACTCAAATATAAACTGCTGCCATTTACAGGCTCATGCTTCTCCAATTACGGATTTCTTGTGGTGAGAAGAAAGCGAAAGCACAAAACCATTGCATATACATATTTATATGGTGTCAAATATAGTAAAAAACTACACGAGCATATTATGTGAATATATAGTAAACTATCCAAAAGTGAACATATGCACACTCCACTCCAAGTTTTTAATATATGGACATATATACTGCTGTCTGCTATAAATCGACCTTGGAGGTGTTACCCGATAAGCTTTCTCTTTCTCCCTTGTTTCCCAACAGATTTTCTTTGCACATTTTATATACCAGACAAGTAGCTCACAGCTCAGTCTTCAGAGTTCCAAGGAGACGTGGCCTTTTTACTTTCACGTCGACTACATGTCTAAAGTCGTATGTACACATGAAAACTATGGAAAAGCGAACACTATACATTATTACACTCTTCTTGCTCACACTTATCGTCAGTGGCTTGTTATACATGTGGTTAGGAGAAGACAGTAAGGAAAAATGCAGAAAAAGAGTTAGCTCCGTGTCTTATAAAAAGTATACCTTCACCTATGTCTATGACCCTCCACTTTTTTCATCCTCTATAGATATTTTTCCTTGCCAACAGAACCACCACCACGACTGCCTCTCTCGCTCTTTCTTTCCCTTTCTTCCATTTTTAATTTCATTAGTGTCTGGATCACATCTTGCACTCTCTCACTTTCATTTTGATACGCATGAACTATCCACTCTCTTGAGCACATCTAATGGCATTTCCCCCTCATCTACTTATTCTCACTCACTTGACTCGCGCGCTCTCTCTCTCTCACTTCATTTTTTCCTTTCTCTTTCTCAACCCTACTACTACTATTCCCATATAAGTATATTTACTCGCTGTTGTTCGTCAAAAATGAATGTGTTGGTTTGGTTGATATATCCATCTCTTTATTATATCGGGGAGGGGATCTCCAGAGTCTTGAACAATCCTCGACAACACGTTGCTAACCATCAAAATGTCGATTATTTTTCCTTCATCTTTCTTTTATCTTACATTGACTGACTCGCCTCCTCTGTCGACTCTGCCTATATACAAGTTATATGTAATGCACATCATGTTACAGGATTGGCAGAGTTTCTCCTTGTGCTGGTTTATCGTGTCAAGGCGAAAAGAAAGAAAGGAGTGGGATTGGTAAATCATGATCTCAAATGTTATTTGACACTCAAAGGAAAGGGATCTCTTTCCTAGAGGAAGCTTCAATGTTTACCCTTTGACTACTACAATGCTATATAATATGGCTATGCCTACAAACATTTCACACGAAGTGATAATCGGGCTTGTGGTAACGTAGTTTTTCTCATTTTTCTTTTACTTGATGTTTTCCTAATATTATTGAAATAATAGATATATATTATAATACCCAGTATGGGTAAAATGAGAATGTCAAAATCATTGTTTTTACTCTGATTGTTAACAGTTCGCCCACTTGTCTGCGTACATGTATATAATATTTTATGTAGAAATATGAGAAGTTTGTGCAGCTGGAAATTTTAATTTTAATAATAAAAGCTCCTTTTCTCCCCGTGTTTTTAAAAGATCCTACGAAATCGGAGCTAGTTCCGTATTTTGTATTTGATCCTCGACAAGGGAGTTGAGGAATTTTAAGTATTACTTTTCCAGTCGTAGATTGAAGAGTTTTCTCTCTCTCTCTGTTTGAGAATAGAATTCAAGATTGTCGTGGAATGTTTAATCCCATCTTTTCACTCAATCCCCTTTTCTCATTTTGAAAAAGTATTTATTCACAAAGAGTGAACATTACTACTTATGCTCTCACTGATTTAAAATTCTTTCACTTCTTTTTGTGCATGAAATTTTTGGGCAAGAGTACAAAAAAAGCAGAGTAGGAAAAAAGATAAAGGAGAAGATTCCCAGATGTCACATAGCCGATATGACACGGCAGAGTAATATTCTATGTAAGCCTCCTTATTCCGATGCCAACATCCATAGGAAAAGAAAAGGGATCTCATTCTTTCCGTGAATATTCATGACGTCATTTCCTGCTGACAGCAGAACAAGTAAAGAAGTTGAAAAAGAAAAGAGTGGAGAGAGAGAGAGAAGAGGAAGCAGTTATTTGATTCCCTTCACGCTTCCTTGAGTGAAGGGAAAACGAGATTTTTTCATTTTATTAAGCAGGAGTTTCCCATCCTCCGCAGTTTTCTTTTTTTGTGATCATTACTAGTAAAAACGAAAGAGATAAAGAGAGCGTGAGAGGGGAGTTTTATATGCATATATGAAAAAAAAGAGATTGTTCATAGAAATTCCTTGATCCGGCGAGACAAGATCGTCGTTTCATCGTCACTTTTTTCTCCTATTCTTTTGTAAAGATGATAAGGCAAGAGAGGGGAAAATAATGGAAAGACGGAGCGACAGTTTTGACAGTTTATTACAGTGCGCAATCCATGCTTATTTTGCATGAGTAAGTGAAGCAAATGTTGCTCTGCTCCTGGAGAATGGGTGAATGGATAAAATTGGGGAGAGAAACGGTCGATTTGCATGTGATTAAAGTTGTTAAGGGAAAGCATGAGCATAAAAATGGTGACGATCACGATGATGATGGTAATGGTAATATGAGGGAACGTAAAAAAGGTCCGTATACATCCACCAAGTGCAAGTTTTGTTGTATGCAAATTGCTCCCCCCTAAAAATTGTAATAGTGATGATGATGATGGCATGGTTGGTTGGAGATAGCACCGTCCTCTCAACCCTGAAGAATATTAAAGTGAAATCTCTGTTTTTTTATACAATCATTCCTTATTTGGAGGAAGACTCAAACTATCTGTTTAGTATGCAATTTATATACCAAAGTAAAATCGAAAAGGGTTTTCGCGGTGGTGGTTGCCCATACTCAAATGATATATCAGTTTCACAGGGATAAATGGAAAAGAGAAAGAATGTAAGTAGAAAGTGAAAATAAACGAATATTTCCTCCAATGGCATATAAAAGAAAGGGAAGGAAGGAAGGAACACAGCGTGTGGGGGATCGGATTGATAAATAATTTTAATAATGCACGAACAAGCTTCTATATTGTCGACTTAGATGCCGACAAATCTGCATTATAATGGAAGTAGAAAAATTGACTGGATTTAAGTATGCACACTTCATGAACTCTATCTACAGGCGGGTCGGTACATCCATTCTTGTTACTAATTCACTTTTGGAAACTATGAAACGACTATCCTATATACATTCCATGTATGTATGAGAATGTGAAGTATTAGTACTCTCACAATAATATTTTTCAATTGAGTCAAGCGACGCAAGCAGGATCCAAACCAAAGATAGGATTATGTTGACAGGAGTTGTGAAAGAAAATTGAAAACGAAAATAGATGGATGGCTATTACCATGAACCGAAGTCTCTACCGAATGACATAAAAGCAAAGCACAGCTTTATTTTCCATGTATGCATTAGTGGATGAAGGAGGATGGGGATTTTTTGCAATTCCCGATGCAGATGGAAAAATAAGGTTACGTAGTACAAGCCAAAGGTAGACTGATAAGGGGGTTTAGCAAGAGTTTTCATATGACAAAATTGTTTGGTCGACAACACTCATTTCCAATACTGCAAAGGGTACCGGTAGAGTAAGTGCGTGTGCAGTCAAGTGCATATTTATGGGGGACCTGACATTCATGTAGCTGATGGAATGGAACATATGGACACTTTCTAACGACCCATTTGGCAGTATATTGCGGATTATAGATATACACATTTATTTCATGGATCGACATTGTCTGAGATTCCACACTCTGCATTCTAAAGCAACTTTTTCCGATAGGCATAGGCAGCCGTAATAAAAACGACGTTTGGTTGGTGCAGTCAGCATTCGGTCACGCTAGTCAATAATCTTAAGGGCCAATTTATTCTGTCAATCGGAGCCAGCTATTTGAAACCAAATGACCAGAACAAGGAAATCCTTTAAAATTTGTGTTTGTCTATACTTTTTACTATATCTGCAACAAATGGCGAACATAACGAAAAAGCACCTGAAATTGGGAAAGGATCTATTGGTAAACTACAACACATTGTGCAAATGACATTGCAAAGGTTTTCAGTGTCCAGTATGCTAAAATTTTAAGATGCATTATCAAAAAGGATGATTGTGCTTGACGTGAAAAACGTTTAAGATAAGAAGCAGGATTTTCTTCCTATACAGAAGACAGAAGTCTTTAGCAAAATAGAAAGTAAATGGATTCTACAAAAGAAAAAGACAGTCCAACACATTTACCCCAATTTTGATATCCGATAGGTAGACTCGTATACCTGTGAATCGAAAGGAAATTTTTTCATAATAGGAACTAGAGTGGCGGTTGGGTTTGATGCAGGCTGTTGGACTGAAGTCAGTTTGGCAATAAAACTTGTGTAGAGAATGTATGCATGTATGTTCAAGAAATTGAGCTGCTCGCATTCATAGTGTAAGTTTTTAGCAGGAGAAGCAATCTGGAAATCCTAATCCCATTCCGGTAACAATAAGCTATAGGTTTTATTATTGCTCGATATTCCTCTATCTGTCTCTTGCTTTCAATTCTCTCACTAAGCATTACACTCATTCTTTCACTGATAGTAAATTTGATATTGTGAAGAAAAACTATTCAATAAGGTGCACTCGCACACTCCAGCACACGCAGACACATTGCTTTGCCATAAAAAAAGAATAATGTAGCTTTTCCTGATAGCAAGTTGTCTTCCTTCCGACGAATATTATTACTACCATTATCATTCTCTCCTATCTTTCTCTATTATGCTCGTATCCCTCGCTTTTTTCTTTCCTCCTTTCTCTTTTATACGTGACGCGTAACTGCCATTTATTGTAACTGCTGTTGAACCATGGTTGGACCAGTACACTGGTTGAATTAAACCACATATTTTTCAGTGATGTTTGATTCGGAGCTGTTCCCAAGTTCATCTCCTGTAGCCATATTAAATACATATTTCTTGAAACTGCCCCATTTAGTTGAACTATTATTTCAACTCCAAGGCTATATCTAATAGCTGATATGTTTTCGATATTACGATGGTGCTTTCACTTCCGCCCACATTCCAAATGTATACTTTATACGTTGAGCTGGCATAAATGATCACATAATTTTTCAATGTATTTAGCAAGTAATGCGTGAAATTAAATCACTTAAGGTGGCGTGGCTGATTTCACAGTATGCCTGGAATGCGAACGTTGTTCGTTCAACGAGCTCTTGAGATATCAGCAGCGTCAACATTTGTAGGCATTTGGATACAAGTGTGAACTGGAAGGAAGGAAAGCTGTACTTGGGAGTGAATGTGAAATGTGAACAATTCACTCCTACCATTATGTTGGAGGGGATACAATTTGAATCTTTGACAGAGGAAGTATAAGAGTACAGCCATCACGATTGAAAAACACAACATGACAAGGCTGACAACAAAGCCCTTTTTGCTTTCTCTAAAGAAAATAATGATAGGAGAGCCAGGGAGAGAGAGAATGGCCGGATGTAAAAGCAGAGAAGCTGTTTTCAGTTCTCAAAGTACAATATAAACTTTAGTGAAGACGACGACGACGACGACCATCAAGTAGCGAGACGACAAAAGACCCCAAAAAACCATTATACCAACACAATCCTCTGGTGTAATATTTATAATGGATGTAGTTAGCACAGGAGGAATCGTCATTGTGTAGCTGGCAGCAAAAGTAGTATTCATAGGGAAACTCTTCATAGTTACCGATGTGTACACACAAACTCTTTTATATAAAGGGAGAGAGATATACATATATGTATGCTCTTTTATAGAGGAAAAGGAGCGTGTGATACTCGTGATACTTCATATTATTATATTGTGTGCAGACTTTCTCTCCAAGAATATAAGGGGTAATATCGTAAGGCAATCTGGTGCACATACAAGTCAGCTTCATTGAGCTGAGAAGCTATTTCCACTTTGCTTTATAGTAAGGTGACAGCCGAGGAAATTGTGATCGTAGAGCTTTACTGTTACTGCTTCCCCCCACATGCCATATCAAACTACACGGAAGAATTTGTTTTCATTTCAGTGCCGACTTATATATGGCATTTGGTGGTAGTAACCTCACATCATTGAATGAAATGGAAGGATGATAGTGGTGATGGCATTATGATACTGGTGGTTTTCACCTTCACTCTCCTTCTATGTGTTAATGAGACGATGAGGTTGTTATACCTTATTTCTTTTTGCAGTCTCCGCTTCAACCTTAAGCTGCTGTCTCAAATGTTGACAGTAATACTTTTATTTACAAGGATGTTGCTAGTTTATTTAAACACTGTAGAAGGAAACTATGTATAGGTGCATTGTGGTTAAGTGTGAAAATTGTTGTACGTTTTATATAAAAACATAAATGTTCATGCTGCTGCTGCTTATAGGAAATTGCACAAGGACACTAGGACTACGAATCAGGGAAAGTTGAAGCATTTACGTTGGTGGTCCCGCATAAATGCATTCTCCACATTCTCGTCAGCTCTCTTGTGCGAAATTTACACATCCCACAAATTCTGAATGCGATACATGAAAACTGCAGAGCACTGAGCAGAGAATGAGATAACTTGGGAACTAAAGTGATCATAAAAATGAGAATGGAAGGGTAGTGGTGGTGGTGAGCTAATATAAATTAATGGGTTTCCTCCCTTCCTTTTTCACCGCTGACGACGGAGACGACAGACTATCTTTTCCTTTTCAAGCTGCTTGAACAAGGTAATCTGGTAAAAGTGAGTGGAGGAGAAGGAGAGATGATGAAGTATGAAGAATGAGGTTTTGCATAAATATTATATAAAGCAAATTGTTGTCCCTCCAAAGAAAACCCCTTTTTATACTAACTCATTTTGTCCGTGTTGCGAACAAATAATAACGGATGAGAAGAAGCTTGCTGTTGGCAAGAAGCAAGTTTACGAGTTAAACATGATAAATATTCACAAGATGCTGTTTTTCAGTCTATATGGATAGATATGATGCTTATTCTTATACCTTTTAAATTTTCTTTTAGTAATATATATTGCGGCGGCATGCTGTAGATACTTAATAATGCAAGTAGATAAAAAATATGTATCGTAAGTTTTAATGAGTTTGCCCTTGGGCTGTTTTTTCTAATCCTTCACGCTCATCTCATGACATTGTATTGTGTTTATTGGTTGAAAAAAAAGTTATCAAGTTTAACTTTATTCCAAATCCATCAAGCAATCCCCAAAAAAACATTTTCAGGTAATAATATCAAAATTCACTGTGTAAGAATTATTCATCATTGATATTATATCACTTTTACTACTTGTCCACTTTTATATGAGTATGCATTTTCATCCCATCGTAATTTTTAAAAAAAGTAGCAAGTCCAAGTGCGCCAGAGAAATTCATCTCGAGAGGCGAAATTTTATTGCACACTGCATTACATGGAATATGATGATGATGGTAAATGGGAGCAGTGAAAAGGAAAAGAAAAGTTAACAGCATAATACTTATTTCACTCTTGGATAATAATAACGCATAAAATATATTTCTAGTGCCAAGTCATTTTCCTTGGAGAATATTACCTTCCCGAGTAGCAAGTTACTTGACGGTAATAACGTAGAATGAGAATATTTTGCAGAACTATTACTCCCTCGGTGTATTTTCACTCGTCATGCCACCATCCCCAGTAAAAAGGCAAGCCCTCTGGTTAAGCTCCTATTTTATTTCCTTCGTCCTTCTTGTAGTCTGCTAAACTGACTCTTGGTTTGCACAATTTTACACGGTATATACTTTTTTACTATATAGGAAGGGAGCTATCCCGAGTATAGAAAAATGCATGCATTGAGCGGTTTATCTTTTTGTGTCAGAACAGAAAAGAAAACATTGACTACATTGGTATATAACCCTACATTTTATTACGTTACTTTGCTATAGTCGTTATGTTATGGTTTTACAGAGTGGAGGAATGTTCTTTCTTTTTACCATATGAATTTAATGTTCCATTTTCTATTTAACCACCATCCTCTCTGTATACACAGCTTCTTTCCCTGGAAAGTTATGTACCTTCTTTGAATGTGTGGTCGTATTATTATTATTATTATTACGATTATTGTTTGGGAAGGCATTTCTTGAGGAGTTTCACTCGTCCTTCTTTCCCATCTGGATTTTATGGCACACTCAAAACTTCTCATGCATTCATACGGTAGTTGAGCAATGGAAACCATTTTCCACAGCCATGTTCCATTTTCTTTTCCCCTACACTTTCTCTCTAACCTTGCCCCATTATTACTTTCTCCGTCTTACCTACTTACTCGTCTTCTTCAAATCATAAAGCTTGATACGCTCCCATGATTCAAGTTGCTAAAGTCTTTAAACACAACAGACATAAATAAAGACATGTTAGCATAAGCTCGACATTCACAATTTTAAAAATCATGCAATCCTCAACGAGACTGCGGCTTGTGCCTCCTCAACATATCATGACAAAGTGAAAAGGCACCATGAATAAAAAGCGTTGTTGCACTTTTCTTGATTCATTCACAATTGTTGACAAAATTGAAAAGCAAAATAAACAAAAAGGCTTCCTTTGTTTGTTCAAACTAAACTGTAACTCGTTATTATGGTAGAACTGTGCAAGCCCAGCTGGGGCTGCATGCAGATGTTGCAGTAAAATGCATATAAACAAATGGTAAAACAATAGGAGCAACACGAAAGCAGAGAAAAACTTTATATAATTTTTCCAAAATTTTGGTGAAACCAGACATCCGTTTCTTTTATGGGGATGAATTATGACCATGAGTTATGACTCAAAGAGACTTGCATATTATGATGTAGGAAATGCCTCATTCTCCATTTCGTATATTAAATGAAAGCGTTAGAATCTAAAGGCAATAAAAATCGTAACGCTATGAACCTATCATACCTTGTATATTCAGATGAGAACGGATAAGTGGTACGCAGACATATATGCAAACGTAGCAATAAGGCAGTGAGGGTAATAACACATGTCGTAAAGTTTCATTCAATTCCTTTTCTTCAAATTGTGGAAGAAATAGTTAGAAACCGTAATAATATCACTACTCCAGTTTTTATCACATATCTAAGGCATGAAGATAGAATCCTCCTATGGGAAACTGCCCATTTTTCCAGTTTTTCCATCCCATTGTTCATGCTCAATGGTCCCTTTCTCCATGCCTGGAACATGACGGTTCTTCGTTCCCAAGTTATTTACGACGGAGATATAACCATGCATTTTTTTTACGTAAACTACTAATGTATATTATATTGTATTACATACATTTTTAAATTTCTCCAAAAAAAGTTTTCATTTTTTCTCTTGTTTGAGTTTGTTCCTTTCCATATAAGGAAAGTCATGCTCATTGAAACGCAACTTAACTGCTTCACGCTTTATACATTTATACATAACACAAAGATGAATACACGTGGAGCCATTCGTACTACTTGACCAATTTTACCACACACTTTGTACTAGTAGGTATTAGGTGAAAGCAATAAGGGAACATTTTTTATTACATGCATGAATCGATTCCGATGCTTTGTAGAATCACGGGTGAGGATCTGAAGTTAATATTGGCAACATGTACTTAAATCTATACCATCTAATTTTGAGGAAATAATATTATTCCAACTGTGAATGTTCTGGATGAAAGCGGCCCCATAACGCGATTGGTATTTTATCATGTTACGGTCTGTTAACTTGACGTAAAGTGGTCATCTTTTCATCCACTTGAAGTATGTGTTATTTTCATTTTATTACCCGCACTACATTACAAACATATACATATGAAAACCTCGTGCCCGTTCATCTGGTTTGTTTGGTAGGTTGGCTTCATGGTATGTTATTACTTTTCCGTGTATCCTAGTGCTCAGTAAGCAATCTTCACTTGCTCAAACCAGAGTTCATTTAAGCGATACAACGGCTACGTGTACGTGTCTACAAATAATGATCTGTATGGCATGAGGAGTAATGAAAAATACCACAGCACGTATCATTCCCTATACACCACACCAGTGCATCGACCAAAACCCCAGTACACCATACGAACCTCTATTCAACTACAAAAGAATGCCTAAATAAGCGGGTAAAGTGTATTTGAGTGAGTGAAAACATATTACATACATAGTTCCGGTAACCACAAAAGGCCAAAGCCAAAAAGCTCTGAACACGCCAGACTTTCATTTTAATGACATGGATTTTCATGTGGTTTTCGAGTAATAATAGCTAAAGCATACACAACACACACGCATGCATGCATGCATGGTTGTTCACTGCTGATGAGCTAGCATGAAAAAATAAAGGGCAAACAAAACTTGTGTCTGTCTCACTTCATTTTGAATGTTTATGCATTTGCTCGCCCACTGATTCAACAAGGAAGTTGTGTATTAGTATTTACAATGAGTGTGTAATTGAATAAAGCCATCCTGCATGGATTGGCGTTTGTTGAGTTGAGATATTATGTGCTCTAGCAAACGTTATCTTTTTTTCTGAGACCACCCTCATGATTTTCAAACACAAGTTTGGTTTGCAGTAGTAGCTGCTATAGTACTCTCTATATTTTATCAGTTCTCTGAAACTGAAGGGAGCAACAAAAAAAGCTTTCCAAAAACCATGCAATCATTTTTATTAGTTTTGTTTCCTATGATGTATTCCATGATAATAAGAAAAATACACGATACAATTAACTGGAAATGGAATGGACGCCTTTCTGCTACTCGTGCAATGTGGTGAATGTATTCAAAATGCCACTGGGAATATAATCAGTAAAAGCAGGCAGGCAACCAGTCATCCTTCCAGCATAAAAAAGCTAAACAAATTTTATGCTCTTTAAACATGAAAAGGGTAATGATAATATTTTGGGCAATCGTACTTTATATATCCGGGTTTCCTCTCCCTACTTTTCCTCTCATCTCAGTATTCTCAGTCCTTCACGTTCGTATAGTCATGTACATTATGAATACTAACGTTTTATGACAAATGAGATGAGGATTCTTTTCTCCGATGAATGTTCTCTGTTATTATACGTCTGTTTATCATTCTATCGGCTGGTTAACCCGATTTCGAGTACAGATAAAAACAGCTCGTGCATATGAATGAATATAAATGAAAATATCTGAATATTATTGCCAGCAATACCATATTATACTGCTATTACCCTTGAATATCAAAAATGGTTATATGCCACTAGCAATAAAAAATTATGTATTAGATTTGTGACTGCATATATATAGTTCCATATAGGAGCAACGAACATTGTAGCAATATCATTTAATTTGAAATAGAAATGAATGGCGTACTCTCCGTATTTTTACAGCTGCCCCAAGCAATACACTTGCAGTCACCGAGAAAAGGGTTCACGACGACGACTCTGCTGTCTTATTGTTATAGTTTATACACTGACAGAAACACTTTCTACGCATATTACTTCCTATATTATTATACAGCGTCGGGTTGTGGAAGAACCAGCTGTATTTTTATTACTCTAGGCTCTTCATTCCATTACAGTTATGATTTCTCTGTCCCGTCTTACACCCATTTCCTTCACTCTGTGTCAAATCTCGTGTTAGCATTTTACTGTTTTGGTTTCTCCAATGATGTACATATATTTAGTCTGCTGCTGTGTTGCTATACTTTTTGAGCTAAAAATAATAAATGATACATGCTGGGAAATGGAAATTGGGAAACATGTGAAAGGCTTGTTACATTTACGCATTCCCTTTTATTACAAGGAATGTTGCTGAATGTCAATTAACTGTGATTTTATGAACGAGAATAAAAACAGTGAGGAGTGAGAGGGAAGGTGGAATATTATGAGGGATAAAATAAATGTTAGTTGTAATAACAGTGGGCTGACTAAGCAGCAAGGTCCATCTGCGTCCGATATAGTCTGGGCACGAGTTGCGTTGGAGTCAACAACTCGAGGCAGTTCAAGGACCACAGGCATGTCATACTTATAACATCATGTGTTGTAACTGTAACATAACATGTTATTACCATTACTCTCTTTCCCTTCCTCTCCCTCTTTGAGAGTGGGCAACATACGAAAAAATATGGTAGAAAAGGTTAGTCATACACAGTCAGACGTCTGTGTTATTATTATTGTTAGCAGTTTAGAGGGGAAATGGAGAAGAAAGAAAGAGAAAGGAGGGTGTATATACTTATCCATTCATTCACTCATTCTATTTACCACACTTTTAACTTTAATTTGCAAATAAAGTAAAGAGAAAAGTAAAATTGTTTTGGTATTGTGACAGCAGCGGCGTTTTCCCCCAGAGAAATAAAATATTGTTGTCAAGATTTCAATGTAATGGTATTGTTACGGCTTGAATGGCTGCAAAGGAGACCAAACAAGCACATGAAAGAAACAAGCGACGAAGAAAAAGGAGGCGAAAGTGTTTTCGTCTTTTATTTCTCTTAGCCGTGAATAAGTAAACAGTGTGCACACACGATGGAGACTATTACGCCTCATGAAAGTACCTTCCATGTATTTTTCCATGGCCTACTAATATAATGGTGTAGTTTCCCTTTTCCGAAAGATTATGTAGCGTCGTGTCTTACAGCCATTGTAATAGAAGCTCACAACAGTACATTAAGAGGGGAAGGTTATATCTGGCATTAGAGACGTAATACTAAAGGTGATAGAATTCACCTGAGACTCCTGGAGTAGATGGGCAATGAAGCTGAAAAGTGTAATAAAAAAGGAGACTGCTCAACCAACACCATACCATACCACTTCCCTACCTCTTTTTGCTCTTACAGGAGCAGTATAGTGTCAAAGCAAAAAAAGGATGAAATGAATACAAAAGCTACTTTTGTGTTTCTCCTTCCGCCGTCTTTCTTGACTTTGCTGTGTAATGGGCAAGTGGCATGCACGATGGACAAAGTGAGGGGAAAGCTAGTGAAAAAAGAGAAACGGAAATAAAAAGTAAGTGGAGAAAGTTGTCTCCAATTTTTTCTTTAGTCTCCCGGGAATCCCCTTCTGACTAGACAAACGTGTAACATTCATGACTGTATTTACTCCGTTAGAGCTCTGCTCGGACATGTATCTAAATGGATTTTGTAGAATAATATGGATTATGTCCTCGGGTTAAGCTGATACTATTGAGATTGCCGTTTTAAAAGCATATATACACTTAGCTAGTGCTTGTACTGCCACCGATTTTGAGCTAATGTGTGCGTACATCTATATACATTATGCAAATTGTGTGTACAAACATGGGCATTTCAATCGTGACCCAAGATATCATTACTTCCCATTAAATTTACAACAGGTTATAGCCAATAATAGTTAAAATATGTAGATTTTGAGAGTCCACACATTCATTTCGTCCCGAGGTAATAATAACCGTTTAAACAATGAGGTTGTCACATGGGCTGAATACATTATTTTCTTATGTTAAATTAGTAGCTACAAACATGAGAGCCCAAGTTTTTCCGCTCCTTTCATACAAGAACTGCTGTGTGTTTTGTGTGAGCACAAGTGGTAATTAAACACGCAAAGCTAGTTTACAATGATTTATTAGAGGGTTGCGCACCTTTCCAATTGAGTGTTTGGACACCAAAGATTCCCTTGTGAGATAAAATTGTGTATGAGTGTAGTTTTTGCTCTGAAGTATGCATACGGAATTAGCATGATTTTGCATAACACAAAACTCACAATATATTTTATTACACCAAACAATGCAAAAGCAGCAGCAGTCAAGTGAAACCATAAGGTAAATCTCGGGTAGAAAAGGGTGGCATTGTTCCTGCAAAGTTGACGACATAATTTACATTTACTGGACATTAAATGGGTGCCCAACTTTTATCATGATTTACGCTCTGTATTTTACTTAAATGCATGTTTTACGTGTAGCACATGGTTGTGATAGATCCCAGAGCAATAGTTCTTCAAAAACCTTCCTCACTATCAGGAAAGCCAGGAAGGAAAGGGCAAATAAATAAAAAAGTTATGCTGAAAATACATAATGCACACACTTATACCTTGAGGTGGTAAAAGTAATATTTTTCTTTCTATAAATGGTAGTATAAATAAATTTGTCCGTGTGTTACAAAAACTGTTCGTGAAATGTAAAGAAAGAGAGAGAGAAAAAAAAGAAAGAAAATAAGGAACACGAGAGGCGTGCGCTTATTACTTCCGGAAGACTGGCAAGTGAAGTAAGAGTTAGTGATATGGGAACACAAAACACTTACACCGACCTATGCACTCATAGTCACTGTGCATGTATACATTCTTTATCCTCGTTTTGAAGAGAGAGAAAAAAGCCGTGAAAAGTAATGCTGACAATCTGTGTTTGGAACTTTAGTGTAGTATACTACAATCCCACTCTCGTAAATTAGAGGGGAGAGTAGACGAGGAGTTAGTTTTTAGAAACATTACCGTCATTCTTGAGAAAACACCAGGCGCCTAGAGGTATTAATGTGCCACTGCCGTCATCATCATCATCATCACTAGTCACATTGTGACTTTTCCTCGTCACTAGAAACGTAGTGAACATGAACTGTAGTCACAAAGTCAAAATTGATATATCACGGGATGAGTGTACTAACTTACTAACAACCAGCTTTTTACTTAAGGCAAAGTGATAACATCACGGTGAAATGAAAGAGGTATGGTATGAGGTATAACACAGGTCAGCGGCAGCTGTACTGTAAATATTTTTGTAAAAACACTTTTATTACCTTACAACGTATTAGGAGACGTCCAGTTAAAATTGATCAAGAATTATCAAGAATCATAAAAGGCAATGTAAACTAAAATCCATTGAACCCCACAAAAAGCAATACCGATAAGCGCCACTCTTAAGAAATAAAATATACAACAATAGTGCGGGTTCCAATCATGGCTCGTTTGAGTTGAAAATACACAACAAACATGAAATATTACGATGAACAAAACACTGTGTAGCATGAGTATTTCCGACAAAATGAAAACAATTTTCCTTCAGATATGGATAAACCATAACCTCTAAAAATTCAAGGCGTGATGGAAAGCATTATTGGTGAAAGGACGGAAAAAATATAAAAAATCGGAAAATGACAAAACCGACGGAAAGAAAGAAAGACTGGTTTCGTGTGAATCGAAAAAGAATGTCAAATGTGGAGGTTGTGTGTTTAATGTGGATGAATGTTATGCTTCACTTTGTGTGATAGCTTGATCTCTTATATACATTCACATTTTGATATGGAAAAAGAAAGCAATATAATTTTGAACCCTTCTCGCTTCAAGAATCACACACAATCACGCCATCATCGTCATCATCACCGAGAAAAAATCATGATGACTCTCAAACAAAAAAAGGGAAAGTAAAACCAACCGGTTGGCCTAGTCATCTTACAAATAGACTTGATTCTGACGACTCCAACAAACAATACCCTTTTTCTTTCCATTTCCCCTTCTCAATATTCTCCTCATATTGTATTTATATGCAAGGTTATGTTGGAATATCGTACATAATGCATTTCTCTTTTAAAAAGGCGCAAAGTATAATGGAAGAGATAGCACAGGAGAAGAAAAAAGTGAAATCCCTTTGGCATAAAATGGATGATGATGATGACGATGGCGATGATGATGATGGAGGGTGGGAGGAGGGGGAACGATAAAGAAACAGGAGCAATCGTTGGAAAACTCATGGCTTTTATGGGAGTATAACTACTTTTTTTTCTTTCATTTTCCCCCTCGAAAAAGAGCTTTCTTCTGTGTGCATACATAAGTTATGGGCTCTTTTTTTGTATGTATGGTATGAAAACCTTTTAAAGACTAACCTGGTCGTGTCGTGCTCTGCGTCATTCTATTCTCCTGGGTGGTTTACTCTGGTCTTGCCTCCTGCAACATGCTTACAACTGCTGCTGTTTCAGGCTTTTTTACTACTCTCTCTCTCTCTCTCTTTCCTCAGGTCTTGACTCGACTCGGCTTTTATGGCAGGGTAATAATAATAATAATAATACAGATATAATAGAATTTGCCATGAAGCAAGTAGTGATGGAGAAAAAGGGAAGAGGCTTATCACCAACCATGGGTGATTTAGGCAAGAAGTGGCAAGGGAAAGGAGTTTCATTTCTTGTTCTTGTAATAATAATAATACTCTAGCTGCAACAATAATGCATAATATCCTTTTCATATCATGTACATTCATTATTATTATTATACGTGTGTCTGGTGTCTGTAATATCTGAGAAAATTATATAAGACACGTTTTATAAAGGGACTCATTGTAGCGGAAGCAAAGTGAGGAAGAAATGAGTTTAAAAGCTTGCTCTTGCTTGCTTCCATCCTCAAACTCAGCTTTGTATGGGTGGGCTCACGCTCACCAACTTTATATCATCACATCCCCATCAGTATCACCATTATCATCATCATCATTACCAGATTCATTATACACACTGGTTTATTTTCACTCATTATAAGTATCATGCTCACTTTTACTGGTAGTAGGGTATGATGTTAAATGCTTTATATACACTCCGTATTGTGTTCATACTAGAACCATTGTCTTTTGCTGCATATGGCTTCCGTTACTGGGTACTATATTAGAAAAAAGAGAAAAGTCTCTTCTCTATGCTGCTGTACTACTACTCCTTTCTCTCTTGGTGTTGATGATGAGGATACCTACAAGATGAGAGGAGGCTTTGCTTCAACTATGTTCTTATATACTAAAACAACAATAACCAGTCTCCTACACTTTCCCGTCGGTCTTCCCTTGCTCTCGACACATTTCCTGTGTGTCGACAACTTGTGTTTTAGTAGGAATGTATAGGCGTCCATGGTGTGATGCCAAGAGCAAGCTGGTAAAGTAGAGAGGGGGAAAACAAGAGAGAAATGGAGAGATCTTTTGTTCTCCATTTATAACAAGCTTAGAGAGTAATTAGATCATAGAGATATTTGATTGTCTCAAAGGGAGTCCCGCGTAAATGCTCTTAAAAGGATTATGTCTATTGCCATCCAACCTTCTTGTTTTCTCTTTTCTTGACAGTAATAAAGTATTAGTTCACTCCTCGCTTTGCTTAGTTAGTTTACCAAGAATACTGACCCGATTGTGCAAACTCTATAATAGTATGAATGGTATGTGTATAACGCACGACATTATATGAAAGTCTATATATGAATGCATAGCTTGTATAATAAAAAAGACTACGTGGAGACCGGGTGGACGAGAAGCCTCTTGTATATAATTGTAGTGCTTCTTTTTATTACACTTCTCTATTCACTACGCCGTTTCTATAAGTATTATGATACTTTATTACACTTTAGTGCTTACAACTCTCTCCTCTTCACTTAATTTTCTTGCATGTATATTTTACTTCACAGAAGCATCATTCAGAATAAAGCCATTCAATGAAGCATGGCAATAATGGCTGGTTAAAAACTTTCCACGATAAAATTTTTACATAATGGTCCTCATAAAAGTAATGAAAATGGAGAGCCGATGTCGGCACTTCTTTTTGCACAACACTCCCAAGAAAGACTCAAGCCTTTTGTGTGTATGTATATGGAAATTATATGAAGGTTGGCAAAAGGGGTTAAATTCTTTTTTACTATCTTATTAAACTTGAAGCAACCAAAAGGTGGATGCATTAATTATAGATGCTGTGGTAGCTGCCATGAAGTGCTGATCACGATCTGGCGCATTATATAGTTGAATGGAGATATCACGTGATAATAGGATTATTGTATAGGATGGCTGCTACAATTAAACTGGTTGTCGGAAACTTTTTACGAGTGAATACACTAGACATTTCTTTTCTGGAACTGGGCTTCGTTAGCAGAAACAGTGTCACAGGATGTTCTGTAGGTATATACCTACACGCTACAAGGATTTAATAATGTGTTTGTTCTTGCCAATCCTCGTGGACCCCCAAGTATTTCATTGAAACACGTTTTTGTATTCAAAACTTTTAGCCGTAATTATTATTAATTTATGAGGATCCCATTCTTCAAGCCGTGTCCTCGTGTTAGAGTACAGTATTTTATTCCTCGTCATGAATACTACCTTGAGTAGGTTTAAAAGGCCATCATATCAGGATGGTGGTAGGTGACGACTGGAAACATCTTTTCAGTCTGCCGTACACGTGTTGTACATACATTCATTGTAAAAGTTGAATATCACGAGGGACACATCATTAGTATATACGGTAATAGGACAATTATACTTTTTTCACGCGTAGTGAATTTGTTGAGTCTAGCAGAGTCGGAGCTTGGAATTTTGTTACGTTGATACTTTCCTAGATTTCATTCATTTGTTTGCACCGTCATCCATTTTGTCTCCAACTCTGTAATTAACTTCTTGCTCTATAGTTTTCATGTTGTGAATACAAAAGGAACAGATAATAGACACCTTGGGGTGCTGTTACCGAGAGAGCAGAACTATATAGACAGTAAATACATTGGCTAGTCACACGCCTTCTATTATCAAGTGCTAAACCCTGATTATTTCTGGTTTTACCACAAGAATTAAAAGCTTTTAGGAGTATATAAATGCATCGATAATATTTATATATATTTGAACCTTTGTCACACGAATAGTTACAAATTGCATAATAACAATATAAAACCGCTTACATAATATTTGACATTTTAAATACATTAAGAAAATTGAGAAAAACACTTTTAGTCTCCGGAAATGGAAAACAGATTGCTCAATCAAATCGCACAAAACAAAGTCATAACTGCGCTCTGGTAAAAATGAAAAAAGCTTCGTGTGAGTGACAGCTCAAGCGAATTATATTTTTCATGGAGAAAGGAAACGCTATATATATGCACGAATAAAAAAATATGGTTGATGTTTGACTTCCAGCTAACATCTACAAAGCCAGCTACAATAACAACAACAATAAATAATGATGGTTTTCCTTTGGTCCCTTATTATTTTTTGTTTTTCTTTACATTCCTCTCACTTCCGTTCCGTATTCCTTCATCATATTACGTACTTTATTATTTTCTGTAAATACAGTCAAATGTACACACAGCCAGCGAGATGCGTGGAACAAAGTAACAGATACATAATATTCTCCCCAAGATATACACGAGCACAATGAGTTTATACAAACATTTATATGCTCAATGGCGAATATTATACAAGCCATCTCCTTTGCTTGCTTTTTGGTCTCTTGTGTAGTTGATGTGTACAAAAATAACATTGACTAGGAGCTATCTGGAATAGGAAAAAGTGTACCAAGAAAAAGAAAAGGGAAAGGAGAGAGAGAGAGACGAAGGAGGTAAAAAACTTAGGTAAGCAAACGATAGGGAAGTGTAGTAAAGTAAGAGTACACATAAAAAGAAAGATGTTGAGTTGAGGCAAGTTGGAAAAAGGGGAATCTTTGTTTGCTTCGCAAATACACCCAAACATATTGCCTGCTTTTTCCAGTAGTGAACTAAGCAAATATTTACTCAAGTCACACAAAACCCGCCTAGTTGACAGCCTCAAGGAACAAAGTTTGTGAATGTGAACGTGTGTATGCTTATGATGCCTAGATTTCTTCTTGCTGCTACCACCAACCAATACACTCGTGATGTGATGTGGATGTGTGTGTGTTGACTAAAAACTATAAGCTCCGCTACTTTACTTTGGGTTTTCTTTTCTCCCTCCCTTGAAAATACAGATGTGAGTGAGTATAAAAGAAACAAAGTTGTTTCCTGGAACGATTTTTTCACTTAAAAAACTTCAAACACAACGTAGTATATATATGTAACATGCGATCCCGTTATTTTTGATCGATAATACATAATATTGTTTTGTGGGGTGCGTATATTACTTCATAACATGGATGTGTGAACCTTTTGATTCCATTTGGTTCGCAAAAAAAGTAAATTTTTGGGAAAATGAATTTAAGTGTAGGCAATGATGACGTAAAATAAAACTATTTTGGACATACATAGTACATAACCCCCTGGTATTATTGAGAGTAGAGCACTTTATTGACTCGTGAGAGAGAGAGAGACAGACATATCACTAGAGAAAAGTAGTATGTGATGATTATAATCTTTTCTTTGGTGTGTGTGTGTGTGTGTTAGTAACCAAGTGCGTGTGCGGATGTGTGGGTGGATGGATAAATGGCTCTTGGAAAAAGGGAAGCAAAAATACCTTGTCCTGTCAGAGAGTATTTTCTTAAGGATTTTTCCACTCGATTGAAATCCATGTTATGGAAAGGAATCTTTGACAGGCAAATACATCAGTTGGGCCCTAAAGGTGGTGTGTGTATTAGGGAAAATAGAGAGCGGTATGGTGGCTTAAGCTCCGGCTTCACTTATCTTAAATCAGCCACGTACCAACAAAGATCGAATGTTAGATACAAACGAGAGCACATATCAGCTCAGCTCGAGCAGAGATACTAGGAGAAGGAATAAACCCCGCTGGGTAACTTATCGCTCTATTTTACTGCAACTGGAAAATTCACAAATCGAACACAACACAAGAGCTTGTGTGTTATATCATTATGTATTGGATACTTCTTCTATACATATGTTTCATCAATGTACGTAAATACATTCGTTGAATTCAACCGTCTTCCTCCATAATGCCGAATTCATGGAGAAAGACACGTTCATTGGAATCCGGAAATCACATTTCTTCAGGGAATTTGAGTATATCGAATGAGTGCCTTTCTATTCTAGAATATTTCTGTACATGTTAGACCATGTTAGATTACTTCCACAAGCGCATGTCTAAATTGATATTTAGCTTGCAAAGAAACATTGCCATGTATTTGGTTACCTAATTGTTTCATTTATAATAAAGGTTGGTTTGACTGACTGTTGAGCCTAGAAACTGAATATCAATCCATATCACACTTTAGCACAAACGTTGCAAAATTATAGTGTTCATCAATGTCATTTCAAATCATAATTCAAGGCAAGGCGGGGACATTGCTGTTTACAGATGTGGCAAACTTTCTCCTGTTTTAATCAAGGACAGGACAGTAAATGAAAACAAGACAGCACCAAAAAGACATATTATTAGGTTGGAATATTTTCATCAAAAAACTATATACAGTAGCTTCCACCACAAACAACCAACCTCAACAAGATAGCATCAGCATCCATCCAGTGTATATATACAATCGCATATAGAAGATGAAATAACATTTAGAGATTTTATTATATATTGTTATCCAAAGAGGAGGATAAATTGAGACCGGAATAGGGATATTAAGAATGGATTACCGTTAATGCAATAAGGGGTTCTGGCTTCTTTTGATAGGAAATCGAACATGTTCTTGCGTACTCAAGTGTAGAGAACGTTTTTTTTTGCTCATACGCCTATCTCAGCGTCTCCCGCTGAGACCATCAATTTTCCGTCTCGAGACATTATTATTGCAACTGCGGGTTACGCGTTCATGGTGGTGGTACATGTGCACATGCCTATTTATTCCCTATTAACCTCGAATCATTTTTGTGTTAAATCAAGATGTAACAACCCTTATGACAGGAATAAACTTTACTTTCCATGATCCAATGTGTACAAAGTTACATACTTCATTAAAGCTTATATATTTAGTATTCTAATTTATTAATCAACCTTTTTTTATGCTACAATCTTCTAATGAAATATGAGCCAAAATACAATGTATTTATTATCCTTACACATTCTTATGAAAATTCTTGTAAAAGTATGAAGAAAACGCATTCTGACAAGAAAGTCGATAAGTGAAACAAAATACTTGATAAAATAAATTAAATATAGAAAGTTTTGTGGGAGCTCGCAGCATGCATGTAATAATGATTCCCTTTCCATAGGGCGGATTTTGGATTACTTATTACTTACATATCATCCATGATACGGGTGAAACTTTATTCCCTTCATTGCTCATTGTGGTTAAGATACCAGAGGTCGGTGGCTTGAAATATTTTCATCGAGGTGTGGTTTCGTTATGGGTTACAAGCAAGTGCTATTCCATACCGCTGTACAACAAGCTCGACTACTACTAATCTAAAAGGCAGGCATGCGAAATTTTCAGCTGGCTTCCTCACATTTTCCCAAACTCTTGTGCTAACAGGCTCAGAGCCTCTGAGAAGGAATGTGGTGTGGTGGAAAGGTAGCGAGTATTATTATTAGATAGGAGAGATTTTAATCTGAAATTTTCTTCTTATTAAGAAAATACAGAGATAAAATGGAAGAGAAGTGAGTTCTTGTCTTCTTTCTTGTGTGCTCTCGCCGCACTGCTTCTGGTTTTAGTTCCTTGTGGTTTTGTAACTTGACAGTGGGAAAGGAGTGAAGTAAAGTGTGAGACTTTTGCATAGAATATTATTATAATCTTGCTAGATACCTCTACAATAATAAGGGTTCACTCGGTGATTACAAGAACTGAAGGTTTAATATCTTCCGTATTATATGTTCATCCTCATAGGAGGTTGGTGAGGAGGAATATATGTGGTTTGAGAAAGGTAAAGTACGAAGGGAAAAGAGGTTTTGTTACGGAAAGTTACACAGAGGAGACGACATACTCACAAGGATATAAAGAAGACTGGCTTGTACTTGATCTTCTTACTTCATGTATTACACAACAGACAATCTTTTTTGGAAAGGGTCTCTCCTTCTTTCTCTCTCTCCCACGACCACGGCCACCGCACACTATGCTAGCTTTCTCAGCTTTCATATCCGTCCGTCTCTTGTGGTGTTCTTTGGAAAACTGTTGAGAATAGTAAAATGGTGAACAAGCTTTTTTGTCTGAATAATATAGGTATATCCCAGAGATGCAAGTTAGCTTCATCTAATATTGAGGAGAGAGAAAGTAGTGGGATGGAAGCCAAAGAATCACAAGAGAAAATAATTCTTAGAAAACCTTCTCTCCTCCTCATCCCTTTCTTTTCTCTTCTCCCTCTCATTCTTTTTAGCACACTAGACTGCATCCACAATGTGTATGTTCGGAAGCTTAGCTAACTAAATTAGAATTAGGAAACGGAGAATGGGGATTCAACCATAATCCATGAATCAAATCAGACAGGGTCAAAAAGTTGAAGCAAGTAGTGGGTAACAGAAGGGAAAGGAGGAGAGACGAGAGTGAACGTGTGTATATCCATCCTACATTGATCGTGAGTATATTATTATACCGGTATGGTTGGCTGCCGTCTTATGCATTCACATTTCCAAGCCGTGCACACATGCACAAAACACAAGAAAGCTTCAACTTTTTTTTAACTCGCGGAATACTATGGTTGACTTGGCTGGCTGTCAGATTCTAAGTCAAGTGTACCGTGTAAATGGGAATGTTGGGAAATGGTGAAAGTTTTATGAGCAAGCCAGAGTTGAGCTAGCTATCCCATGTAGGCACATAAGACTAGCTCTTTTTTCTCTCGTAATAGAAAGCACTTTTCTTGCTTTTCTCTTTCTCGTGTTAGTTTATTTCTTTCTCAAGTATTCTAGTGGGAATGAACATGCAGTACAAAAAGGCACTTATAATAGCATCTTGAGTAAAAAGCTCTCCCACGTACTGTATGAATAGGACCTGAGAATAGGAAAAGGAGAAAAAATTAAAGATTGTAGAATGCTGACATTATATACCATATATACTCATCTATACAAAAGTAATACAATATCTTATAGGTATCTTCATATTTATATATTATTGCGGCAACTAAAGTTACATGTTACAACACCCGCTGGTACTTTATTGTAACTGCTACAATGTTATACTGCTCCTTTTTTATTTTTCACTTACACCCGAGCGAACAAGCGAGACATCATGCCTAAGGTCTATGGTTAGTTGAACTGTATTCAGAGTTTGTTCAAGTCAATCCGAAAAGGCGACAAAAGTTTTCTTCTTTCTCCCTCCCGCTCTCTCTCTCTCTCTTTACCTTTTATACAATACGACTACTTTTCTTACTCCTTTTATTTTCCTAGTTCGTCTTATCAGAAAAGCTTAGCAGAGAAAAAAAACGATGGGAGAAAGTGAAACAGAGGAGGAAATCTATAAAAGAGTAGAGCTGTTGTATACTTTGTAGTTAAAGAATGTATGTTAGTCGATAGTACATGGTAGTGGATGAAGATCCCATAAAGAACAGATTGAGTCTTTCCTTTTCATTTCATACAAAGCGGATTTTGGGAAGCCTCTTTAGAAACTCATTCATCTCCTTACTGGCTCTTTCGCTTCTTTTAGCATAAAACCATTCGTCTTGTGTCATCTACAGATCACTCCATCTCACTCACTCAGTTTTTTCCTTTCTCAGGGAAAAAGGCGAGGGAGAAAAAAGAAAAAGTTTTTTTATCCCTTTATCCAAAATGCAAATACATTCTTCACAAGTTAGTAAAGTAGGCGTAACTAGTCAATGCTAATGTTGTGCACGGGATGAGGAAAAAAGCCTTTAAAAATAATCGTTTTTTTCCTTCTTCAGTCTGCCTTGCAGCCTCCTGTGATTAAATCTCTTTTTCCCTTTCATGTCCAAATACATTTGCATTTTACATCATACAAATGTATAAAATCATCATATATTCTTAAAGTTTATGTAGAGTTCCGAGAGAAAAAAAATCAATAGAATATGGCCAAGAATTGCTCACGACATTAGAAAGATTGTCGTCCCTATTTTTTTCTTGCAGTACATTGACATCCAGTGCATATATTTTTTTTCTGAGTAATTGCTCCCATTGCCATTTGACTTTTACGGGATCAATATATTCTGCTAAAGTTTGTATGTAATGTGCCTCAAATTAATCAAATGACTTTTCATTCTTTTCAGACGGAGATTTCTAAACGACTTAATGCCATTATTGCACAAATTTTACCCTTCCTTTCACAAGAGGTAAGAGTAAGTATTGAAACTTCAAACGTACTTTATCCAGGCGTAACGTATAAATGTTTTGTTTCTCATGTTTCGGTTTACTTTGAAAGCATGTTCACGCTCATGTTTTTTTTGAAAGGATGGTTTGAGAGATAGAGTAAGGTTGTAAAGGTGTGTTGAGTTTCGACTTAT
>LJIJ01001439.1:0-44368 GCA_001718145.1 Orchesella cincta
AATTTAGTTGGTTTGATTGGGGGAACTGAAGCGCTTAAATCAGTTATATTTTGGCCCTTGTACGCATTGCTTATCACAATACCAGTGAGCATCCATGCTGCGGATATGAAGCAAATATTTGAATTTTGTGACTCGTCATGAACATTGCTTCCCTGTTCCAATACTGTTTCAATAGGTGCAAAAATGCAATCGGCCACACAGAGTTTTCCTTTCAACTTCTGTCTTGTAAAAATAAGTATTAGCCATATAGATAATATAGAGGTGACCGTTACAAAACCTAACCACATCCAAGTCCAACGATCAAATGCCGAAGCATACCCGATCAACGACATATATCCTCGTTCCCAACCGCCACAGGTGACAAAGTCCAACGCTTCCTCTTTAAATACCAAGTACGTTGCCGGAGCGCTTTCAAATTGTACCCAACCTGATACAATGATAGCCTGGCTGTATATCACTTTAGTGCAGTTAGGAAAAATCGCTTTAAACACGAGAAAATCCGTTATCATCCACGGTTTTAGTGAGCCAAAACTTATGGTGCGCCTGACATTTTGTTCCATAAGGTTTGAAAGCTAGCTGGATCCTGATTGGCATGTTCCAGTAGCCAGCAGCATGGTTTTGTTAGTGAAGTTGTAAGTAAAGCACTTTCACCCGTATTCAGGATGTTAGTTTCATTTGGATACAATCTGAGCCATAGTGTGCGGTATGGAGTCATTAATTTCTGAAACGATTTATTGTAGTTTAAATTTGAGTAAAAAAGATTGCAAAATATTTAAATTCGTTACCTTTGTTGTACATTACATAAAATTCAATAAACTCTTTGCTATTCTCCGAGAACTGTATGAAGAACGATTTGACAGTACTTGTTACGTAGATCCATTCACTGAAAGCCAGTGTCAGCGAGGAGTGTTCCGATAGTACTTGTGAAACATTGTGTTTGAGTGGACAGTCAGCAAGTAACACGCGGTAGACATTATTTTTTAAGATTCTTCGCGCTACATCTTTGGACCTTAGAGTTTGAGTTACATCTAGCAGAACTACATGAGAATCGAGCCAAAATATTAAGTCCTGCTCATAATATAAAGGAAGAGTGGCCGTTTTTGATAAGATGAATATTTGCACGACGCATGGCTTGTTATGTATAATGGGTTGGAAAATGGTCCACCCTGCGCGAAATTTCGTATGTTGGACCATTTTTTGCCACTTACCTTGTTCATTACGAATTTGTTAAACTTTGCAACTTTCGAATAATATCCAAGTAAAGATACTCCCAGGTATACCCACCTTTTGGTTAACTTGGCTAATAGTTTCATCAAAACATTTAATACAAAAAATATGGTTTAAAATCTTTAAGTTTGACAAATTCCTAAGTTTTTCGATCTGCGGCACAACATGGCTAACATACGACTTATTGAACATGTGGTTAAACAACCATTCAGTGCTATTAGATTTCTGAACAATTCCATATTTTAGGAGCTCCTGGTTTACATCTCTTAACTTTATGAAGCGTTTTGCGTAAAATAATTGGCAAATTAAAAAGGTACTAAATTCTGCACAAATTGTCTGCGAGTAGAGGGTCTGTTGTAAATTTTGGGTCTATCCACTCAAATTCGTGGGTTACAATATTTAGCACGCAATTTGAAAAAGAGTTTAGAAGTGGGTTATATCCAGCTTTGATCGAGCCCAGGAAATTAAAATTTGCTTCAGAAATTGAATAGGACAAGAAGGATGTTATAAAGTAACAAATAGTCCTGTTATCATTTTTAACAAATTTTGAAAAATTTCACGCCTAATAGTACATTACTTAACACCTGATAAGGATTAAATCAAAATACTAGTTGCCAATACCAATTCTCTTGTTAAGAAGTCTATGGCGCTTCCGTATTTTCACAAATAGCGGAACAAAAACTTGCAAAATAATGAAAAATAAAAACGCGGAAGCAAATATGCGGAAATACCAAACCGGAACATAGAGCTAAAAAGCCGATGTATAAGTGGATGAAACTACATATTAAAAGCGTGAGTGCCTACGAGTGCTAAAATTATTTCCTGCCTTAATAAGAATGAGCTTGGTTGAAAGTCTTTGCTAATATTTTACCAGCTGGCATCGTGAATTATAACCCGTATATTATTTGTTATCTATGAAAATCGATTGTTTAATTATATATTCAACACGCCTATTTATGTAAGGAATCTGCTTTTATACCTTTTGATAGTTAGTTTGCAACAAGTCAGTGAAAAGAGCGTTGTAGTTGGTTTGATACATTACAATCAGTTGGGATTTATGGCAGAAGTCAACGGCATGCGCTTTGAAATAAACATTTACTTTCCAGGTGTAACGAGTTTCTCTTTTTCCCCCCATCTGAAATATTTGGATCCCAAAGAATTACATGAAAAATTGTGAAATCAGTAAACTTTCTTTACTCACCCACAAATCAGGGTTTTGCAGTGAAGAACTTGAATTGTGCTTATGTTCTCTCAGTATTACCCATTACGCACAAGTTATCCAAATAGCCATTTATTTCACATTATTTTCCTGTCGGCTTGTTGGTAGGCCCTTTTGTATGTTAACCAATTTGCCATCTAATCAATTTTGTAAACTACGTTTTCGTTCGCCGTCAAAATACATTTGACGCTTTCAAGCAAATCAGTATCATTATTATTATGAATAACATGTTTACGCAACGGACTAGGGTGGGTTAAACTTAGCGAAGTAGGAATCCTTAGTTCATTAATGTTCTTGTAGTATTACTCGGTTAGAACGATATTATGTATTTTAAGCGGCTACAATGAAAATGACCATGAGTTTGAAAATGCTTCGACTTGTGCCATATAAAAATCACACGGTTAATTTGGCCATTTAAAATGTAATGTGTATTAGCTATGTATTTTTCCCTTAACAGATATTTGGATTTCGATTGTAAAAAGGAAACACTTAACACCGTCAACGACCTTGACAAATTTATGCATAAGTTTTATTCGCTGCTTATTCGTGATTCACAAGTATGGAATATTTGTCCTTCTTAGTGCCTCAAACACATTGACGTGAATGATGTAAACAAACGTTTTATTCTGATTCCATAAAAAATGAGTTGAGAGAATGTATTATGCTTTGCTTGCTAACTTTGACAAAAATACATACTCAAGTTTCTCAACCAAATTTTGTTAAACTGCCCTAGGAAGTCAAGTTCAGTACACAAATCATTAGAATCACGATTTAAAAACACATTATTGAAAATCACATGAAGCTCGCAATAATTAAATGCAGCTAGAAAATGCATACGCATTGACACACGCTCACAAAAACGACAAAGAAAGGTAGCTTCAATCTAAAGCATAATCAAAGCTATCATAACCCATTCCAGTTTAACTGCTTCTTTGTACGCCGGTAAAACTACATCATAAAACTCTGAGCTATGCACCACTGTGCATGAAAAAGGAAAAGAGTCAACAAAAACAATATTTTTTTTTTTTTTTTTTTTTTTTTTTTTTTTTTTTTTTTTTTTTTTTTTTTTTTTTCACTACAGTCTGGTTCTGTTGCATAGTCGCCACAAGTGAAAAGGTTGTCAAGTATTTTGCTAAACTGCAAAACAAGTAAAATATCTTTAAATACCCTATATATCTATAAAACTCGAAAAGTTCTGACCTACAGCCCACAACCTACGCTTAGAAAACAACTATTTGTATTGGTAATTAATGCGTAGTTTTTAATGTCTTAATTGTTGTAATTATTATTAAGCGTGCACTGTAACTCTGTCTTTATTTAATGTAGGTTGAATATCATCAATACTTATTGTGTAGCGGTGTCTACTTAAATATTTTGTGTATGTTATATTTCAGTTCATCTACCATGACATAAACAGGGATGGTAAAAATGTCGATGGTAAATTAAACGGAAACATCAATAATGACTCTCCATTTGGGAGAACCAAGAATAGCATGGAGGTCAGAAGCTCCTCTTCATCTGCAAATGGGAATAGACGATCTCTCACAGAAGTAGAGCCACTATAGATCAAATTTTTAAAAAATTACAACTAAAATAGGATGCATTATTTCATACTCAGTATTACAAATTGCAGGCTTCTTACAATGATTTTGGAGTTTTGTGACAAATGGATACCAACAAGAAAAGCTATGTTGGACTGTCGGAGCAGTCAAGATCTGATTTATATTTTTACTATTGTTGTTTCTTCTTTTTTTCTTTTTACAGTGGAAAGAAATTTTGAATTTCATCATCGAAAAAAAGATTATCTCTGGGAGTTCGAAGCCTTTCCTGAAATCAAGCAATCCAGGATATAAATGATCTGTGAAGAAGTCCAAGTGACTTGAGTGTGCACAAGATTTTCTGCCTGCGAAAGAATCCATTTCCTGTTTAACTCAATTCATTTGTCTGATCCCTTGAGAACATTGGTCCTCCCATACCCCTGTTCCAGTTTGTCAGACTTTGCAACAGCCGATTTGGAGCGATATCTAACATCATCACAATCGGCGATACACCTAACATTTCTTTAAATGCGGTTGCTCAGCTCCTCAGCTCAATCCTAATTTAAGGCGATTAAATTTGGTGAATGTAATGGACACGTTGTTTTTAGCAAACGATGTAATATTGTGCCGACTTGCGCCACATCTACCTCACCTTACCTTCCTGCGCTTACAATTTCGTCGCCGATTTCCACCAATTTATAGACAGGCAAATATTCTCTTAATTCTGCGTTGATTGGTGCTTATGCTGGAGCAAGTTGTTAAGTTGCATCTGCGGAATCCGAATTCCCAACTTGCTTGCCCCTTCTAGCCCATGTCACCAGTAATTCAGCATTACCTTATGAAGGTGAAAACATCCTATTGTCACCACTCCGGAGTCTGCCAATTCCAGGAAACTGACAGAGTTAAAAAATTCAATCATCCTAGTAAGGAATTTCTTACCCTCAGTGAAACCCCAAAGCTTCAGCCACTTGGCAACTAATTACAGATCTTTGAGAGAACGAAAACTACGTTGGCATAGACGTTGAAATTTTCTATTTCAAAATGCAGCAGCCCACACTGAAGACTCTCAGGTGACCTAAACTAGCTTCGAATGAATGAGAACAGAGGGAGCACTCAAGAATTATCGTGAACGACGAGTTCAATTTCCACGATTAATGACTGTTGCCATTCATTATCCGTGTACGGATTTGGAAGAAATGCTCTTTTTTCAAACTTTTCTCTCCAAGTTTACAGCCCTCAAAACAATTCATTTGCTACGTTTTCGCCCTCATTGTTTTGACAGTGAGGTCCGGCTTAATCAGCTAGCAAATCCGAATGAGAACAGGAACGACGAAGAAATCCGTGCTCTAAAAGATTAGGTTTCCTCCGCTTATCAACGGATGTGTGGAAATCAAGAATAGAACGAGTCAGCGTGTTCACCTAGCGCGACAATTTCTATGGATAGATTCGTAATGAACCACAACTGGCGCGGCTTAATTATTCGTATTCTTGAGGAGGAAATTCTCGCCAATGCTGACCAGAGGAGTTGTGATTTACAATAATGCTGCTCTTGGTGTCGAATTACGAAGGAAGCCGTGGTGCAACAATTTTGGAGCGAGAGCTTTTTGGAGTCGTTCGCAATCTGAGGACCGTGTTTTGTCAACTCTGGTGATTTCAACTTGATGGAGATATATGCGTGGTTCGAAGAACGGATGATGCTTGATTGAACCTACAATAGACAAAAAAGAAGGGGACACTTTTCCGTTTGGACGTTTCAATTTCAATATATGTTTATCTACCTGTAATAATGTAATAATTAATAGTGTAGAATTATCCGAGGTTTAAAAAACAAATATTGTATGCTTTACCGAGTCTGCAACTTAACTTTGAAGGAAAGTGCCTGATGTATTGAATTTGAATTCAAAATGAGTAGCAAAATTCTTTACTATTCTTTTTATTTGGAATTAAAAGCTACAGCTTTTGTTTTTTATTAATCTTTGGTCAACAGGCGTTTGCGTGGTAAATATTTACTCTACATGTATGTATACTGCTCTGTTTAAGTCTTGTAAGTTCAGAATATAATTATACATACATATATTAATCAGTAAACAATAAAATACAATACTTATAAAATTTGATAAAAGTTCCCTGAAAGTAAACATCATTGGTATGATGTTGATACGTTCATAACCAATTAATGCGCTTCAAAATCACAGAAATTTTATCGCGCAGTCAATTCACTTATCATTAACAGAACTGACTGTAGTCGAAAATTCTTGCATCAATAGTTCCAATACCGTAATACTGTTTCCGAAATATTTCTCACACCTTCATTAAACGCACGCACCGGTTTTCATGCATTGTCAGTGATACTTACTCACAGGTCAAAAATTGCAAACGAAAAAGCTTGATTTTATGCAGACGATGCGTTCATTAGCGTCTCATTTCATCTCCTCATTTTCTCTGTAATAATGGAACACTGGATTGCTTTGTTTCCCATTTGTGAAGAATTGGCAACCAGGAATTCATACTTCAAATTCACTACTTACTCAAGTTATTACTTAGTCGTAATATTCAATTCTAAAGGCACATCGCTACATTTCAAAATGTCAGGTTTATTTGGATTAAAATAACTTGTTGCACTTCAGCTCATTTGGAAATGTAGCGATGTTGCTTTAGAATTGATATATACGGACTAAGTAATAACTGAGTAAGTAGTGAATTTGAAGTATGAATTCCTGGTGCCAATTCTTCACAAATGGGAAACAAAGCAATCCAGTGTTCCATTATTACAGAGAAATGAGGGAGATGAAATGAGACGCCTAATGAACGCGCATTTCGGCTGGTCTGCCCATTTTAAAAATCAAGCTTTTGGTCTTTGCCAATTTTTGAACCTGCTGAGAGTAAGTATCACTTACAATGCCCATGAAAACCGGTGCGTGCGTTTAATGAAGGTGTGAGAAATATTTCGGAAACAGTATTACGGTATCTGGAACTATTGATGCCAAGATATTTTTTTCGAGTACAGTCAGCTTCTCGTTAATGATAGTATCGACTGTCCGTCATAAAATTGGAGAGCGCATTAATTGTTATAACGGATCAACATTCATACAATGATGTTTACTTTCAGGGAACTTTTATCAATTTTAAAGTATTCGTATTTTATTGTTTAACTGATTAATATATGCCTATTGTATAATTATATTCTAACTACATAGACTTAAACAGAGGCAGTAATATCATACATGTAGAGTAAATATTCTACCACGCAAAACGCCTGTTGACCAAAGATTAATAAAAAACAAAAAGCTGTCTAGCTTTAAATTCCAAATAAAAAGAATAGTGTAAAGAATTTTGCTACTCATTTTGAATTACAAATCCAATACATCATCGGCACTTTCCTTCAACAGTTAAACGTTGCAGACTCCGGTAAAGCATACAATATTTGTTTTTAAACCTCAGGATAATTCTACACTATTAATATTACATTATTTACAGGTAGATAAACATATATTGAATATTGAAACGTTCCAAACGCAAAAGTGTCCCCTTCTTTTTTTGTCTATTTGTAGGTTCAATCAAGCATCATCCGCTTCTTCGAACCACGCATATATTCTCCATCAAGTTGATCACCAGAGTTGACAAACACGGTCCTCAGATTGCGAAACGAACTCCAAAAAGCTCTCCGCTCCAAAAATTGTTGCACCATCGCTTCCTTCGTATTCACACCAAGAGCAGCCAATTTATTGTAAATCACAACTCTCTCACATTGGGCGAGAAACATTTCCTCCTCAAGAATACGAATATTAGCGCCCAGTTGTGGTTCATTACGAAATCTATCCATGAAATTGTCCCTAGGTGACAACGCTGACTCCGTTCTATTCTTGATTCCACACATCCGTTGATAAAGCGGAGGAAACCTATCTTTTAGAGCACGGATTTCTTCGTCGTTCCTGTTCTCATTCGCGATTTGCAGCTGATTAAACCGCGACTCACTGTCAAAACAATGAGGGCGAAAACGTAGGCAAAAATTGTTTTGGAGGGCCTGTAAACTGGGGAGAGAAAAGTTTGAAAAAGAGCATTTCTTCAAATCCGTACACGGATAATGAATGGGCAACAGTCATTATCGTGGAAATTGAACTCGTCCGCTTCACGATAATTCTTGAGTGTCTCCCTCTGTTCTCAATTCATTCGAACTAGAGGTCACCTTGAGAGTCTTCAGTGTGCTGCTGCATTTTGAAATAAAAATTTCAACGTCTTCCAACGTAGTTTCGTTCTCCTCAAAGATCTCTAATAGTTCCAAGTGCTGAAGCTTTGGGGTTTCACTGAGGGTAAGAAATTCCTTACTCGGATGATTGATTTTTAACTCTGTCAGCTTCTGGAATGCAGACTCAGAAGTGGTGACAATAGGATGTATTTCATTTTCATAAACGTAATGCTGGTACTCGTGACATGTCAGAAGGGGTGGAAGTGGGAATTCTGATTCCAGATGCAACTTAACAACTTGCTCAGCATAAGCACCAATCAACCAAATTAAGAGAATATTTGCCTGTCTATAATTGGTTGGAAATCGGCGACGAATTGTAAGCTGCAGGAAGGTAAGGTGAGGTAGATGTGGCGCAGTCGGGACTACAATATCTACATCGTTTGCTAAAAACAACGTGTCCATTACATTCACCAAATTTAATCGCTTTAAATTAGGCATTGAGCTGAGTAGCTGAGCCACCGCATTTAAAGAAATGTGAGGTGTATCACTGATTGTGAATGATGTTAGATATCCTCCAAATCCTGTTGCAAAGTCTGACAAACTCGACAGGGGATGGGGAGGAACAATGTTCTCAAAGGGATCAGACAAATGAATTGAGTTAAACGGGAATGGATTCTTTCCAGCAGAAAATCTTGTGGCACACAAGTCCACTTGGACTTCTTCACGATCATTTATATCCTGGATTCTGATTTCAGGGAAGGCTTCGAACTCACCAGAGATAATCTTTTTTTCGATGATGAAATTCAAAATTTCTTTCCACTGAATCTTGACTCTCCGACAGTCCAACATGCTTTTCTTGTTGGTATCCATTGTCACAAACTCCAAAATCATTGTAAGAACCTGCAATTTGTAATACTGAGTATGAAATAATCATCCTATTTTAGTTGTAATTTTTAAAAATTTGATCTATAGTGGCTCTACTTCTGGTGAGAGATCGTCTATTCCCATTTGAGATGAAGGAGGAGCTTCTTGACCTCCATCTATTCCTTGGTTCTCCAAATGGAGAGTCATATTATTTCCGTTTATATTTACCATCGACATTTTTCCCAATCCCTGTTAAGTGTAATGGTAGATGAACTGAAATATAACATACACAAAATATTTAAGTAGACACCCTACACAATAAGTATGATGATATTCAACTACATTAAATAAACGAGAGTTACAGTGCAGCTTAATAATAATTACAACAATTAAGACATTAAAAACTACGCATTAATTACCCAATCCAAATAGTTTTTTCTAACGTAGGTTGTGGCTGTAGGTCAGAAACTTTACGGAGTTTATAGATATATAGGGTATTTAAAAATATTTTACTTGTTTTCAGTTTAGCAAAAACTTGACAAACTTTTCACTTGTGCGACTATCAACAAACCAGACTGTAGTGTATACCTCTTTCCTTTTTCATGCACAGTGGTGCATAGCTCAGTTTTGGATGAGTTTTACCGCGTACAAGAAGCAGTTAAACTGGATGGGTTATGATACTTTGGATTTATGCTTAGATTGAAGCTACCTTTCTTTGTCGTTTTTGTGAGCGTGTGTCAATGCGTATGCATTTTCTAGCTGCATTTAATTATTGCGAGCTTCATGTGATTTTCAATAATGTGTTTTTAAATCGTGAGTCTAATGATTTGTGTACTGAAATTGACTCCCTAGCGCAGTTTAACAAAATTTGGTTGAGACATTTGAGCATGTATTTTTGTCAAAGTTAGCAAGCAAAGCATAATACATTCTCCCAGCTCATTTTTTATGGAATCGGAATAAAACGTTTACATCATTCCACGTCAATGTTTGAGCATAAGAAGGACAAATATTCATACTTGTGAATCACGAATAAGAGCGAATAAACTTATGCATATTTGTCAAGGTCGTTGACGTGTTAAGTGTTTCCTTTTTACAATCGAAATCCAATATCTGTAAGGAAAATACATAGCTAATACACATTACAATTTAAATGCCAAATTAACGTGTTGATTTTTATATGGCACAAGTCGAAGCAATTTCAAACTCATGTCATTCATTTACCGCTTAAAATACATAAATCGTTCAACGAGTAATACTACAAGAACATTATGAACTAAGGATTCCTACTTCAGCTAAGTTTAACCCACCCTAGTCTTCGTAACATGTTATTATAATAATAATGATACTGATTGCTTGAAAGCGTCAAATGTATTTTGACGGCGAGACGAAAACTAGTTACAAATTGATTAGATGCAAATTGGTTTAATACAAAGGGCTACAACACCGACAGGAAAATAAATGTGAAATAAATGGCTATTTGGAATAACTTGTGCGTATGGGTAATACTGAGAGAAATAAGCAGCAAATTCCATTCCTTCACTCAAAACCCTGATTTTGGGTGAGTAAAGAAAGTTACTGAATTTCACAATTTTCATGGTAATTCTTTGGATCCAAATATTTCAGAATGGGGGGAAAGAGAAACTCGTTACAACCCTGGAAAGTATGCTTTATTCAAGCACATGCCTTACTTTCTGCCATAAATCCCAACTGATTGTAATGTCAAACCAACTACAACCTCTTTTCACTGATTGTTCAAACTAACTATCAAAAAGGTATAAAAGCAGATTCCTACCATAAAAAGGCGTGTTGAATATATAATTAAAAATCGATTTTCATAGATAACAAATAATATCAAGGGTTATATTCACGAGCCACTGGTAAAATATTAGCAAAACTTTCAACCACATTTTATTAAGCAGGAAATAATTTTTACACTCGTAGGCACTCAACCTTTTAAATTAGTTTCATCCACTTTACATCGGCTTTTTAACTCTTGTTCCGGTTTGTATTTCCGCATATTTGCTTCCGCTTTTTATTTCTTCATTTATTTTGCAAGTTTTTGTTTCCGCTATTTGTGAAAATACGGAAGCCATAGACTTCCTTAACAAGAGGAATTGGTATTGGCAACTAGTATTTGATTTAATCTTATCAGGTGTTAAGGTAATGTACTATTAGGCGTGAAGATTTTCAATATTTGTTAAAAATGATAACAGGACTTTTGTTAGTATTAGTAACATCCTTCTTGTCGTATTCAATTTCTGAAGCAAATTTAATTTCCTGGGCTCGCCCAAAGCTGGATACTAACCCACTTCTAAACTCTTTTTCAAATTGCCTTCTAAATATCGTAACCTACGAATTTGAGTGGATAGACCACAAAATTTACAACAGACCCTCTACTCGCAGACAATTTGTGCAGAATTTAGTACCTTTTAATTTGCCAATTATTTTACGCAAACGCTTCATAAAGTTAAGAGATGTAAACCAGGAGCTCCTGAAATATGGAATTGTTCAGAAATCTAATAACACTGAATGGTTGTTTAACCACATGTTCAATAAGTCGTATGTTAGCCCATGTTGTGCCGCAGATCGAAAAACTTAGGAATTTGTCAAACTTAAAGATTTTAAACCATATTTTTTGTATTAAATGTTTTGATGAAACTATTAGCCAAGTTAACCAAAAGGTGGGTATACCTGGGGAGTATCTTTACTTGGATATTATTCGAAAGTTGCAAAGTTTAACAAATTCGTAATGAACAAGGTAAGTGGCAAAAAATGGTCCAACATACGAAATTTCGCGCAGGGTGCACCATTTTCCACCCATTATACATAACAAGCCATGCGTCGTGCAAATATTCATCTTATCAAAAACGGCCACTCTTCCTTTATATTATGAGCAGGACTTAATATTTTGGCTCGATTCTCATGTAGTTCTGCTAGATTGTAACTCAAACTCTAAGGCAAAATGTAGCGCGAAGAATCTTAAAAAATAATGTCTACCGCGTGTTACTTGCTGACTGTCCACTCAAACACAATGTTTTCACAAAGTACTATCGGAACACTCCTCGCTGACACTGGCTTTCAGTGAATGGATCTACGTAACAAGTACTGTCAAATCGTTCTTCATACAGTACTCGGAGAGTAGCAAAGAGTTTATGGAATTTTATGTAATGTACAACAAAGGTAATGAATTTAAATATTTTGCAATCTTTTTTACTAAAATTAAACTACATATAAATCGTTTCAGAAATTAATGATCCATAGCCGCCACACTATGGCTCAGATTGTATCCAAATGAAACAACATCCTGAATAGGTGAAAGTGCTTTACTTACAACTTCACTAACAAAACCATGCTGCTGGCTACTGGAACATGCCAATCAGGATCCAGCTAGCTTTCAAACCTTTATGGAACAAAATGTCAGGCGCAACCATAAGTTTTGGATCACTAAAACCGTGATGATAACGGATTTCTCGTGTTTAAAGCGCTTTTTCCTAACTGCACTAAAGTGATATACAGCCAGGCTATCATTGTATCATTTTACAATTAAAGCGCTCCGGCAACGTACTTGGTATTTAAAGAGGAAGCGTTGGACTTTGTCACCTGTGGCGGTTGGGAACGAGGATATATGTCGTTGATCGGGTATGCTTCGGCATTTGATCGTTGGACTTGGATGTGGTTAGGTTTTGTAACTCACCTCTATATTATCTATATGGCTAATACTATTTTACAAGACAGAAGTTTGAAAGAAAAATCTGTGTCGATTGCATTTTTGCACCTATTGAAACAGTACTAGAACAGGGAAGCAATGTTCATAACGAGTCTCAAAATTCAAATATTTGCTTCATATCCGCAGCATGGATGCTCACTGGTATTGTGATAAGCAATGCTTACAAGGGCCAAAATATAACTGATTTAAGCGCTTCAGTTCCCCCAATCAAACCCACTAAATTTTTCCAACTAGTTGAAAATAATTTCACGATTTATGGTCATGCAGTGGGAGAAAACGAAGCTCGTTCGTTTTCCGAATCCTACAATTATTTGAAAAACAAATGGGTAAAGAATGCAACCGAATATATGCCTCCAAATGAATTTAGCACTTTCATTGCTTTCATGGACCCCGAACTGGATGTAGTTAAAGGGTATAAGGCTTTAATGCAGAAGATTGTAAATTTAACGGCTACGGATTTGTATAAAGTACTTCAAAAGGGAACCATAGGATTCGTCGAAAAAATCCAATCTTGTGATAGGTCAGCAGTAATGCTTTGGTCCCACGAAATAGAACAAGCCAGTTTACTCCTTGACGATTTGCTTTATAATGCAAATAGGAGTTCTGATAGACAGTTCATAAGCAGAAGTGGAATCCTTGTTACGAATGCCAAAAGGTTGGAATTTCGTAAAATGTACGAAACGCTGCCCAATATGTTGAGGAGGGTTTCTGCAATGGTGGAATCAGGCATTGGAAAGCAATGGCGACGTATGGAAATGTTATGTGAGGATCTTGAATCTTACGTTTAAAGCTCGTGGAAGGTCATCACCGTTGTTGGCTTTGACGCTGAATGACAACATTGAAGTTGTATTTTATGTACATGCTGTATTGTTGCTCGTAGCTGTTTGCAGCTTTTTTTTGAAGCTGATATACTTTTTAGGAAGGCTAGGGGTGTCAAAGTTGTTCCGGAGGGCAAGTCTGAGGGACTAACTTGGACTTTCATGGGGGACGCTTTTGTAGATATGATTGCATGTGTTCGTCGTTTCTCATGTGTGGCTAGATACGTCTCAAGTGTCCTTGTAGTCATAATTATTTTTTATTTGATCGTACGAAGTAAAATATTTATACCTTTCAGATATAGCAGCCAGTAGATTCTAAGCTAAGTTAAAATTAATTGTTTATTGGAATATTGTTACAAATTACTTTGATTGATTTAGGTTACAAATAAATTGTAATTACCAAACAATTGCTAAAATTTGTCGTTTTCAGTCATTTAAATCACTAATTTTCATTTTGGAGTCTTATGCATATTAGCGGACGAACAATTATGACTGATTCACATGTTATAACGATTCCGCTACACATCAGTCTGGCAATGCTCTGAAACTTCCATGAATTTATTCGTACAAACAATTCGTTACAATTGATTTCGTCATTTGACTCTTAAAATAAATTGTATTGTGATAAAACAGAATACTTCTGTTTATCACCAAACTTAACAATATTTAATAAAACCGTGAGCAAATCCTTGCGACATATATTAGTTGCTTACTCAAAGTTTTCCAAAAATATATATTCCGGAGCACCATGGGCTCCCCTGAGATATCCTAGTTTTTACATTGTCCCATATTTTATTTGCGCTAATTCAGATCCACATAATTATCTTACACTGTTTTGGGCTGTGGGATTCATAACAATAACAGGATGTTTAATTAAGTCTTATAATGGTTTTGGGTTGGGTTAAACTTAATATCCTTTTCCTCAGTTTCAATAGTTCCAAAACAATACTATATGTTGTTTTCGTATGTGATTAGGACATCAAAAATACTGAATATATAACAAATAGAAGATATATCAGGTAGGCATAATAAACTGTAAACACTCATAGGTATAAAATGCGTGTTAAAATATGCTGACATATGTATATAAGTATAAACCCGACAATTCGAGATGAAGCGATGTACACTTAGCAGTCGTAATTTTTGACATAAATGTGTCGTCATTAGTGAAATCTTCAAAAGACTAGCTTTCGAATGATGTATCACTCTCCAAGTGTGCCGCTTAAAAGTACATGACCTTTGACCTCTGTTCAAAAGTACAAATTCCAATTTGAACTGCATATTTTATTCAGCACGCCAGTAGTTGCAAATGGTATTTGATCATAAGCTGATGTTGTCATTTGAAAATGTGGTATGTGGGCCTTGACTTGCCAAAAGTCTTGATTAAAGCTTTGCCCGCATAGTCATCATCAGTGAAGGGCAGTAGCTTTTGATTGACATATCACAAGCTATAATGGTCATATGGATCTTTCATAGTGACCTTTGACCGTGTCTGAATGTTCGGCTTTGAATTTGCAATACATATTCATCCCCTTTCGATTTATATATTATAAGCCATATGTGACGCTTATCGACTCGGTTCACCTTATAATTTGACATTGTTCCCGTAACCCCAGATAACTCATCATCGAACTTATTCGCACTTTTGACCCAAGCTCTCGACTAGTGAAGACAGAAGTTCAAAACGTCAAACGGTTTTAAAAGTTATCGTGTTCACAGACACACGAAGACGACGACACACAAACAGGCAGACGTACAACCAAGTCTTCTTAATATGTACCTAAGGGCTCATAATAAACCAAACCTAATTGAGAGGAAATTGTATTTCCGGAAACCAGTCCTTAAATAATAATTGAAACGCGTGTTGTTTGTGCCAATGGTAGACATTTATGCCTCAGTCGAGCAACAGACTTAACTCATTTGAAAGGGTTCTGAAAAGTGAAGTACACCTAACCTAAAAGAATAAACCATAATATATACTAGTCCCTTATACACTTATTACTGGCCAACCAAAAATGGGATCCGCCAAATTTATTTTAGCAGTTGTAGTTTTCCTACTGTCACATTACGCTGAACCCATACAATCTTCGGAAGCCTCTATTAGTTACAAGTTCCCCATCATTTCATTTCACAGAAACAGCCGTTGCACCTTCACCCTCCTACTTCAGAGAACGGAGTTTATTTCAAGTGTATTATACGAAAAATTTAATTTCATGAGCCCATTTTCAAATGATATTGGGAAAGATCCAGCTTACCACCGCCTCTTGTTGTACAACGATGTTGAAATTTACGACTTTCGTCTCAAAGGAAAGTTCTCCTCGGAGAAACAACCATCCATATTCAGTGGTAAATGGAGATTTCAACAGAAGTATGTGGAGAAATGTGACGCGTTTTTCCTCTCTTCGCCAACCTTCTATGATTCCCTTCGGTTAATAGACCATTCTGGATTTGGAAACGATAATCTGGTCGTATTCTACCTCCTTTATCCCACCGACGATATCATTTTTGGTTTCAACTTCTATCTTTGGAAACGCGCAGAAAATTTAATTAGAATTACTTATCACGTTTCTGCTCCAGTGGTGCTTGTCAGCCAAGGGTACAGCCCAAAAGAAATTTATTACAGCCTCTACTGTCACTTTTGTCCTAATAAATTCACATGGGTTGGAATAGGATTTGGATTCAACAATCTTTTGCCTTCATTTATTGATCACACAGCCATTCTCTCATTACACAATGGGCAGAATAACAGAAACGGATACGGAAATAAGGCTTACAGCTTCGTCTTCTGGGAAGGTAACCTGTATTTTTATGGACCTGATTGCCAAGGGGAACGAACATCCGAGTATTATTTCATGGGGAAGATCCCCCTAAACTGTGGGCTTAGCGTTATTTACGCAACGCTTAAGACAGCGTTAAATTTCACATTTGTGGGGCGACTTGGGAAACAAAAAATACGAGGACGCACGCTCAGAACTCTAATGATATCCACGCGAATCACGGATTTGGACGATCGAATACGTGTTTCGACAACGGTTTCATTTGTTCTTCTGCGTACCTTGACGTATTCCCTTGTGCATTGCATTTCAGAGTCAAAGGTTACCTTGCTCCGATGGGATATTTATTTTATGGCGTATGATATACCTACATGGTTTGGAATAGCATTAATTTTTATCGGATATTGGGCTATAACAAAAAATTTCAAAAAAGGGATTGATGTAATGTGGACCTTTTTTAACCAAAGCACTGAGCTGGTACATTCTAGAAAATTCCATTGCTTTTGCCTGCTCGGTTTGACAATACTTACGAGCGTGTATCAAAGCATCATTGCCACAGACTTTTATAAGTTCGGGCACCTTGACAACGTAGAAACCTTGCTAAAGAAGGGTTACAAGATTGGCGTGGACACCAAAGAGACCATGAAGTTAGCACTAAGCCCAGACCTCATGCATGAAAGGTATCGTACTTTATATCAAAAGTATAATCAATCTTTTTTCGTTGGCGGGAATATACTCAACACAGGATTCAAGATAAGTGAGCTGCTGGGTATAATGGTTGGCAGGAAGGTGATGGTTATGCTGAACAGCTTTAATGCTGATACAATTCCCTTGTTTGGTGAAAAAGTTAGAAGAGTTGATAACAAATACTGTTGTTCATATCCTTTCCAAATGATGCCGGATTATGCTGGGTTTTATACTTGGGGATTTTTGTCAGGAGGAGCACATGAAGTGTTTATGAGAATAATAGATCATGGGATTATGGCAAGAATGTTGGATTTCTATAAACACACGAGGTTATTACATGTGAAGGAAAAATCCCAAATGTTTTCAAACAAGTGGGCGCGGGCTGTGACGGATCCAAAGGAGTTCGGTTTTAGTGCTTCAATGAGATATGTTTGTATTGCGCAGGGAGTTGCACTGCTGATAATCTTAGTTGGATTCCTGTTGTCCAGTTGGGCATCCAAAAAAGCTGGTAGAAATCGATCTACAATTGTTGAAAGGGTAAATCCACTTATGTTCGTCGTTGAAAAGTACGAAAAGGTAACAAATAGAATATGAAGGTTTAAAGTTAACGGAAGCGAATTAAGAGGTTATTTATTAAAATAAATACTATTATTTTTGTTGTAAACTTTTAACTTTAGTACGTAGGTAAGATACAACTTATAAATATTATAATTATATACTCGCATACACTAATGATTCGAAATGTACCAATTTACTGTAATTTATCTGCTATTTCCCTAAAAATGTTACATATATTGTGCTAAATAATAATGTAATGTGTAAATAAATGAAAAATCTTTGAAAACTAGTTTCCAATTTCATTTTAGGAATTGTCAAATAAAATTAGGCACAACATATTTGCACTTGCACGTTTATTTACAAAGAAATTCATCAAAATCACGTGGAGTCATGATATTGAAACGAAGTTCAACACAAATGAATATGTATGTTTTTAAATATTCAAACTGCTTAGCTGCCAACTAATCTAACTAATTCAATTATTCTAGACATCATGATAATTTGGTCCTTTAAAATTCAACCATTAGACATTAACAATGCAGTCAAATACAAGTTCTGGTTCGTACCTCGTAACAATGGTATACCACATAAAAAATCCATTAACAACGTTCAATGCTGACTGGACCATTTTCACAACCTCCTCATTATTATTATGTAGCTTAATTAAAACCTTTCCAGCCGTAACGATATCGTCAGTTAGCTCATTAGCTTTATCCAAGACGGCTTGCAAAGCTTCCTGAAGAGGGACTTTCTCTTTAGTACACATTATGCAAACTATACTTGATGTTTCGTTATCCTTAACATCTTTTCTATATGATAACAAGTCATTTATCATCGCAGTCTGTTTTCCAATAAGCCTAATAAAGTGCTCAAAAAACTGACAATCTCTGATATTTTGTGGAACATGAATTCTTTGATCAAACCAACACATCTCAAGTCCAAGAACTCCACCATATGCAACCCATCGAAGTTCTTTTTCAGTATCAGTCAAGAGCTTGGAATCGCCTCCTGCTAACATTTTTTTCCACTCAACAGTTGACTGCAAACTATTGACATTCATGTACGCTTTAATTGCGCTAATAACCGATTTTGAGTAGTCCTTCCATTCGCAAATAATAGTAAAATAAATGTGCTCAAGGCGACGTAAAAATTTTGCAAGAAATTCTGGTAGTTCTAACAGAGATTCTGGATTAACCCCAATACCATCTAAGATGTCGCTTGCAAGCTTTAAAAAAATCTGAAGTTCATTAAAGTTTAAATTCCCTTTATCATCAAGGAAATCGTCGAGTAACGTGATGGCGTTGGAGACAGACCTCATAAGTTTTAGCTCACTCACTTTATACCCAGGACAGAAGGCAGCAGCAATTTCTGCGGCACGTATACATTTCATGGTTTTCAGCCCATCTGATTTTAACACCAGGCCGAAATCTATCAACTCTTGTAAATCAAATTGCTCAGCGTCAGAAATTCCATCGTAGTCAATTTTTTCTTCAACCATTCCGAGTCCAAATGGAAGGGAAATGGCTCCGACAAAATCAATAAGCTGTCCGCTTTGATCGGGTAGATTCTTTAGGGAAAATTTTATGAAGAATTTTTTACCCTTGTGTTTTTCATATCCTGGTGTACATTACCGTCGTGCTGTACCACGAAAATCATGGTTTCCAAACCGAACGCTGCGAAGTTCTTCTAGCGTTTCAATAATATCACCATCGACAGTTTTAGGTTTTCGAATGAAAACTTTTCCGAGTTTAAAGTTGGAATGTTTTTTGGTTTTAGTTTTGGGCATTGTGATATAAACATCTGGCTGCACTTGAGGTGATTTATCCGGTATTTTTGTGTGGGAAGCCATTTGGTATGCCTTTGGGGCACACTTGTGGTTACTTCTGATTCTGAAGCCAAACGTTGGACCGTTGCGAATTGCTGAGTTGCTGCTTTCAACATTTGCCCACCTCCAGTCCTCCCTTCCAAGTCCACTTGGACTTCCTCACGGTCATTTATATCCTGCTTTCTAATTTCTGGAAAGGCCGAAACTCGCCCAGAGATAATTCTCTTTTCGATGATGGAATCCAAAATTTCTTTCCACTCTTCTTGACGGTTCTGCAGTCCAACATGCTTTTCTGTTGGTATCCAATGTCACGGATAATGGTCAGAACCTGCAATTTGTAATACTAAGTATGAAATAATCATCCTATTTTAGTTTTAATTTAAAAAAAATTGATCTATCTATAAAAATACTTCTGGTGCGAGATCTTCTATTCCTTTGAAAATGTTGGAGAAGCACTTGACCTCCATCCATTGCTTGGTTCTCCAAACGGAGAGCCATATCATTTCCGTTTACATTTACAATCGACATTGTTCCCAATTGTCGGTAATGGTAGATGACTAAAATGGTAACAAACACAAAGTATGTATGTTTCAATATGTACTCCTACGCAATAAAACAATAGACAATATTCAACAACCATTAAAAACGAGAGGTTACAGTGCACGTAATAATTGTTTCAACAATTACAAGTCAGACACAAAAAAAACTTTACATTAATAAAATAAATAATATGCATTAATTACCGAATCCAAATCGTTTATCTAACGTCGGTTTTTTGTTGTAGATCAGAAAGTTGATGAATATTTCGTAGAGAATAAGCGTAGATCTCAGTAGTAGTCATATGGCTAGGATTTCTCCTAGTAATTCCCACATACGACGCCGTAGCTCAATTGGTGGAGTGACGGCCTACCTTGAACATGTGGGTTCCGATACCAGCCAGTGGCAACTAATTTTTTCTGTCCTTTTTCTAATGTATGTCTCTCACACACTCGCTCCTTACAATATTATTGGATTGAACTTCCATGAAAGTCAAGCTCGTTGCAAATATTTTGGGTTAAAGACACGTCAACGTAAATTAGATTATTTGGAGGCGAAATCCATTGCTCACATTAAGATTAAGTACGGTCCATTTTAACCTTAAGTGAGGATTTTGTTACTGAAAATTTGTATCTCGAGCCCAAAGAGTTTTCGATACCATTCTTATCATTGATTACTAAAGCCCAAGATTCGCAATATAAATAGGGTTATAATAATTAGGCCACCTTAATTATTATAACCTATTTATTTAAAATATGATTAATATATTTAGTAGGAAGAATAAAAAATTTCGTTGCTGCAGGCAACAAACTTCTGACCCTTGCTCTTTCCTTTATTTGCTAAATTCAATTTAAACGAAAAACGTTTTGTACTCAATGTCATTTTAATACTCATGCTCATTGTATCCTATTTTGGGAAAACGTGGAAATGGTGGTGATTAGAAGATATGCTAGAATTTTAATTAAAATGTTAAACGTATCAGGATGAAGATGTGCTCCCCATTCCAATTTGGTTGCGTTTTGAATTGAAGCGACTATATGTTATTGTATAGTCAAGTGGGATAATAATATAATGATTGTTTCGAGATTGTGTTGATTGAGAACACTCCGTAAATGTTTGAAATGAATACAATAAGTTGTTTGTAACAAATTTTAATTGGTAACTACCACATTTCAAAACTCGTTCGTCGTAAATTAAATAATTTAGTTAAAGAACAATTGCTTTAAAAAATAATTATAAACCGCATGTTAAAAATTGTATCATTGTACTGTGCCAAGCAATAGTAACATTCATGTTAATGTTTGTAGCAAAAATTCTAAATGACCAAACAGAACGAATATACACGAGTAACAGGTGCTTTTTGAAAACCATTGTTTCATTATAAACAATGTATGCAAACAGTACGTAACATCCCACATTTCTGCTAATCATAACATAACTGTTAGCCCTACTATTGGTCGCATGAATTCAGAATGTTAAAAATATATGCAAAGATGTTTAAAGGGAATTGCTCCAAAAATTACATTAAAATATATAATTGGTTTCTTGTAAGCTTGCTCGCAAATAACGATGTTAATATAGAAAACAAGGCCAACAAAATTCAATAAACGGGAATTAAAACAACTTACAGTTTGGTTTAGCTCAACCTACTGCTTTAACTTCTAAAATTGTAATATATTTTCCAATTATTGTTTGAAAATATACACGATTCCTTGAAATTTCAAGAAAATTAAAATCTAAATTTAAAGGCAGAGCTAATCAAAAGCCAAACTTACCAGATATTGGGAGGTTTAATTTTGAAAGACAGTTGCTATTTGACTTTCTACATGAGTGCTACTTGTAATATCTTGCAATAGCTATAAATCACAGTTAACGCTAATTTAAACTAAACATGATAACGAATCTTCAGAAATTTGCTCTCGATTTCCACAATCAACTGTGGTTTTGGATCTATCCATTCCCGATAAAATGGAATTCAAGTAATGATACACTAGTCATTCTAAAACCAAAATACAAATGGATTCCTTGGTGTTTCGCAATGTTCCAGTTAGGATTTTTGGGATTTCTTTGTGCATATGCGACTTTAAAGTACACGTTCCTTTCACCACAAAAGGACTTTCTTCGCGTAAACTTTCTAATTGTCTCTATGGTTTCAGGCTTAGCTTTCTTTCTTTGTGTAGTAGCACACGTACTTATTTCGAATATCGAAGAAACTGTGTACTGGGTAAATTATACACGGCAGATGGGATACGAGCTACTTCAAGGTAAATCAAAATCGTGATTTAAATGCTTAGCGTCACGTCGGTATACTTTTAACATACTTAAATTTTAAATTAAATTTTAGAGTATCCATGTGCTGATGTCGAAAGGAAGCAGAAGAAAGTCGGTATTTTTCTTGTCATTTTTGAGACGTCTTGCGTAATATGGCCTTATTTCAGCCTTTTCTTTTGTCTCATTACAAACTGCGATGTATACTACTTCATTCTTGAGTATGAGTTTTTGCCCGATCCAATTTACAGAGAAAGAGGATCAATATTTATGGGCTATTTTTTTAGAGTAGTATTTTTTCTTCATTCCTTTTGCGAGATTTTTAGAACAGTCTCATTGACATTTTCGATAATTTTACTAATTGTGGAAAGCCTTTATGTGATTCTTAATACCACAGAGTTCAGAATCAACGGTCACAAAAAATTTCGAAAGGTGTACGTGCATTTACTTCTTTCCCTTAAGACTGGAGATAAACTTTTCTACACATATACATATTGGGCACTTACGTTCTGGTTTTGGTCAGTTGTTGGCTTGATATGGATTATCATAAAAGGTTATAAAAGAGAACATATACTTCTAGTTTTGTTTTGGATTTCGGCATTTGTAATGGTGTTGGGTTTTTATGTGTTTTTGGTTGTAACATTGACTAAGTTCTCAACTAAAATTAAGAAATTGGTAATGCAGAATGAAATTCAATCTCGTCGCAACTATGTCCGGTTTAAGACACGTCAAAGTAAACTGGATTACTTGGAGGCGAAATCCATTGCTTACATTAAGATTAAATACGGTCCATTTTTAACATTTAATGAGAATTTTGTTGATGAAAATTTGTATGTTTTGACTCAACGAGTTTTTGATGCCATTCTAATCATTGATTACTAATAACCCCAGGTAAACGTTATATCCATATGTATATACGGAACCTATTTCTAATCCTTGCAGCAATAGTACTACATTATTTCTAGCAAAATCATTATTAATCATTAACGGGCTTTGTATTATTAAGCACCACATTGCCTTTGTAAACCGTAAAATAACTTGAAAGATAAATGACTTGTATTTAATATGATTCTCAGTATTATAATTGAATATATTCACACTTGTTTGTGCGTTCCGGTTTGGGAAGAACGAAAATTAAAGACAAGGTTCGTTCCTTCATTTACAAAATTTGATTTACACCAAAAAACATTTTGTACTTAAGATAATTTATTATAAATCAATTAATAATTATTGATAAATTAAACCAACTAGCTGTTGTCGTAGCACTCATTGTATTATTATAAATAATTGGGAAACAAGTAAAACTGTTTTCGTTTAGAGCATATCTGATCCGGTTTTCATAAGCCATTAGAGCAATGTTAATATAGTTGAATTTATTAACATAAAGCTGTCGAAACACATGGTAGCATACTGGCTTGAGAAATTTTTAACTCACACTAAATTTAATTCGTGGTAATCTAATATTTATACCAAAATCACGAAGAGTTCATTACCGTCACTGTTAATAAAACACCTTCCTTTATAGTTTTTGAATTCGTGGTATTTCTCGCAGGGACAGGCTTGTTCTCCAACAGTTCTCTCTTGCATTTCAGTTAGAATTTTTCCTTGTCCCACACCCTCCTGTGAGCATTGCACCTAATGACTCAGTTAAGATTCAAACATTGATTTGATTGTATTTATTTGAGAGTTTATAGTAAAAATGGTATGGCAATAACTGTCAAATTCACTTTTTAAATTTAAAAATGTCGTGGCGCAATTTATAAGTTAAATACTACTGGTATTCCTAGTAAAAGCCGTAAGCATTTTGGGGATATTAGTTAATCACAAGTGTGTACAAATTTGCAACTAAGTGCTTTGCTCGCCAGTTGAATAACATCTATAGTTAATTATACAATTGTTGAAACATGATAAATTACATCTTAAAAAAGTGGAATTGTTAAGTTAAATAAAACTAAATTTAAAAAACTAGTAACTAACGTAATATGTATCTTATCAATGGGTTAGTAAAAGGTCGCAGACATAAAACATCTAGAAGTCAATAGGTAGGAAGAAATCTAAGCTTTTGCTGTAATTATTGCAGGGTTTATGTTCACAATCATTTAAAAGCCTTTCTCATCCATCTTGTTATTCCAAACCTAAGTTTTTGACGCGATTTAAAGATGCTCCTTAATTTATTAACTGTGAAGATGGCCACAAATGATAAAATCCAGTACACTCCTTTCCTAACTTCAATCAGAAACGTGACACAAGCACAAATCAGACCCAACAATAGCAGTGTAAATATAACAATAATACTGCCGGACATAGTAGGTTGTTTCAGGTCTTCAGCATGTTTATCACCACTATAAAATGTGGTGTGTTTAAATAGTTCTCTAAAGAACTGAATAATACCAGAGGCATCTATATCTTTTTTCCTTTTCATTACAGCTGTATTTACAAAACCGCTGAGCTTGATCACACTTGCATGCTCATATAGGACGTCTTTACCAACATAAACGTCAGCCTCTCGTGCTAATTTGGTAGTTAAATTTATAGCTAACGAATGAGCCAAATAGGCTGGCACAACCAAAGCAGTTCGGTTGCAGTTTTTTTTTGCCTGCCATTTAAAAAAAAGTTTGGAGACAAACCCTTCATCCACTTTTGGCTCTGCTAGCTAGCGTACTTGGATTCCATGATTGTGGTACACCTCTGCAGCCACAGCCTTCAAACATCCACTATTGTTGCAGCATTTGTGTTTATTTATGACCTGCTGTTTCCATTTTTCCTTGGAAGTGTGTCTACCATGTTTAAAAGATTGTTTATAATCAAACATAAGATTACTTAGTTCAGATCTTCCAAAAATATCCTGAAAGTGCCATGTGTAGTCGCTGGCTATGATTTCTCTTTCTATTTCATGATGAGTAATGCTAATATTTTGAAAATTGTCATAAATCAAACTTTCAATTTTCAGCTCAAGACTTTTATCCACATTCACATATATATTGAAGTTGTCTTCGACAAGTTGGGGAAATTTCTCGTATGGAATGGACTTTCTATTGCTAACTAAATTGAACACGTTTTGCCCCTTGTATGCATTACTGAGAACAAGGGCGATGATTACAAAAGTGCCTCGAATATAGTAGGAGGAATAACTCCCAGAACTGGAACGAATTTCTTCACCCTGCTCTATTAGCACTCTGGTGATTGGAAAGAGGCTACTTAAACAATTCTCAAAATAATTCTTTAAACCATTTTTCGTCAACATCTTTTTGTCAGGCTCTGGCAACTTCATTTCGACTACAAGGGCCATAGCAACCATTGACAACAGGCTCCAGAACCAAATCCATTTGTCAAATATGCTCACCAGATCAACGAAGGCTAATGCAGTATCTCGGGTCTTCCACAACTCACAAACCGGAAGGAGTTGATATCGTCCGGCTGGTAAACAGCATGGTGTTATCCTCACTCCAAATTCATTCTGTATAATATTGCAGATTCAAAAATTTGATACGCTTGTTTTCTTCTTTTATCCATTTTCCGTTGGAGCATATGCCCCTAGATTTGTCATTGTTACCCAGAGCTTCATATGTGTGGTTTCCCATTATTACAAGCATGACATGGGTAAGCGCATGAATTAATTGGTCATGGCGCGATAGAACTGACAATTTTCCCTTTGATCTTGGTCTATGTAATTTTTGCAATTAAAAAATGTTTAATGAAACCATCTTTGCTTGCAGTGAATTTAGGAATCCTCCATCTTGTGTTCGGCCATAGCAAATCCAATTGGTCATAAAGGTTTTCTATATTTTCAGTTTTCCATACGTTAGAATTCAATGTGTATTGATCAGTCACATCTTCGCATGATTTTTCATTGCACATAATAGGTACTTTGGTAGATGCTATTGCAGCCACTTCTTTGTGATTACACTATACCTCTGAGTGAGTAAAATGAGTACTCTGTCCGACCTCAGAAAGTATGTGAGTGGTTGTGATAAAATGTTATTGGTGTACCTTTCTCCAGTTCTGAATATGGCTGGCTTTCCATTTATTCTCATATTTGCTATCCATGACCCAAACTAAAAGAACATTGTCTCGACTATAGCACGCGGGCGCAAATATTCCAAAAACTTCCGATTCCATACGCTAGGAAAGCTAAATTTATTCACCAGGGTACTAACGGGACTAAAAACGAACAATGGTGGGTAAAGGGCTATTTCCAGCTCACAGCTCCATGGTTTAGTTTTTCTATAATATGACTCAGCATCAATTGTAGTACAATGCCTTATACAAGTCTGACCGTAAATAAGATGAAGATTTACAAACGCTAAAGGACCAAGTTTGTTTGTATCTTTCGGGTGCCAATTAAAAAATAAGATGACCAATGGTCGTTCAAAACTGGAATAAAATGGCGGAGCAAAATAGGCACAGTTGTTGGAATAATGTTTACATTTTGAAAATTGTTTATGTGTAGAAAGCAGGTCCCAAAATATGAAAGATATTCGTTCAAATTTATTACTGGTACAAACTTCCAGCTTGGAGTGGTGTCAACAAATATTTTCGTCCACTTCTTTTTGATGGTTTTTGTAATAACTTTCAAAAACGTTTAACTCTTGAGAATAAAATTTTAAGGGGTCCGACTATAATATTTATTTCACGAAACTCGCATATTTGAGTTGCGAAGAATATTCCTAACAAGGCTATAAAAATATCGTGCCATTTTAAGCGCGTGGTATTTAAGGGTTTAAGCGTCATCTTTATATTTCTGTGTATTGAACCGTTTAGATGCACATTTTCTGAGGTTTCAAATGAAGAACAAACCTGTCTTCACTAGTGCTATGACGAAGACAAAAATATTCAGCGAGTAAACGACAATATGAAATTTGGAAGAGAAAAAAATTAATCAATTTTTACTAAGCAATTCCTACATCTTAACTAAAGTTTTAATAAATAAAACATAAAGAAGAAAACTTATGCTTATGGTTCTAGTGGTCTGTATAGCTGGATAGAAAGTTTGGACGAAAAAGTATATTACGGATAAAGACATAATCATACATACCACTGCTATAGCTAACAGGACGCCCATTAGGGGGCTCAGTTCAGTTTCAACATACATTAATTCAGACTTAATGTGTATAAGAATATAAAAAACGAGCCAACTCCAACCCATTTAAACTAGCCCCAGAGAAATGTCACGTTGACAATCACACATACAGTTTAGTCGTGTCGAAGCCAAATATAGGCGGTAACGAGCAGCTACATGTGAATTCGTAAGGTGAGTTTAGTAAGCGTTATGAGTACTCAGAGTAGGGCATTCCACAAAGCGACAAAGTCACGTTTTTGTTCGGTTGTTTGTAAAGGGTCGACCTTGGTTAACCAAGCATCAGCGTCAGAATTTTGTAGTCCAAGGTTCATAACGTGAATGTTTCATCAATGCCTATTCAATATCATTTATAATACAACCTGCATGACTGCCTACGTGTTGAATGTTGATGTACAAGTATATAAAACGAGCAAAGAAAAAGAACGGAGCAATAAAGCCAACTTTGCTAAAGAAACATATTCTAATTCCATATACATTATGGAAGAAGCTGCCAATCACCCCGGAGTCGTTTATCAGGATACACAAATGCTTAGGACACTTTAATTTAAAATCGTTTAAGGTCCAAACTTGAGTAAAAAACAAAATTTTTCTCAAATAATGTACTGTGTCTCATCTCAGATTTCCTAGCTTTTACGATGGATCTCCTCAAATCCACTTCGTGCATAATAACTGTGTTTTCTAATTTTGCATTTTTCCAAGGAATATATGAAAGTATTCCATGTGAATTAATCAGTTAGAATTTCTTTCTCTTCGGCTATAATGGATACTTTAATTATTTGCACAAATCGTGCCAAATAAGTTTTTGCATTTCTGTTTCCAATTTATTGTATTAAAAATTACTTTTTTAAAATTTTACTGTGTTTCTCATACTGCATTGGCGAAAGCGAAGCATTAAAAAGTAAAAGCACTGAAAAATTGCGATACCAACTCGTAAATAAAAGTCCATTTGGTGCGCCTCCGAGCAACAAAAGCGTGTTAAAGGTGGGTAACGTCACATCTGCGGTTTTAAACATATCAGTGACATTTATTTCAGAGTCAACAATACCACTCAATTTAATCAATGCAATGCTTTGCAACGCACTGACACTTTTAGCTTTGACAGCTTCGTCTATAATTAATCTCCTATGGCACACTACTGATAAAATTCCCAGCTGTAATTAAGTGTTCCAATTATTTTAATTTAAATTAAAACGTAGGAGTGTAAAAAAAACAGTTTATCGTACTTGTCTGTAGTTTACATGTTTAACACTGAAAAGAGGAATGCATTTATGAGGTGTCCCTTGTCTCCAGCCTATCTCAACGTTATTACATGCATGCCAGCTTAAATTTCCGGCCGTTCCATAGACTCGCAATGGCATGAATTTTCTGGAATATTAGTTTTTAATACGATATTTTTTATGAAGCGAAATTCCAGCTGTTTAATGTCAGGTAAACCAATCTTAATTTTGTTGATCTATTCCTGAAGCCTTGAAATACAATTGAGTGTATTGTAGAACCAGAGAGAAAAGCACTGAAAGCAACTTATGAGAAAATCCGCAAGCACCAAACGCGTACCACCAGAGTCAACCTTAAAAGAACTACAAGAATCTTATAGAATCTAGAATTTGGAGTGGGAAATTCGATGCAGCAAAATGGACTTAGCTTAGCAATGTCGTGCATTGCTACTCGTTATATACCGGTAGGAATTAGTCAAAAAGTAACTAATAAGTAAAATTTAATGGATTTTCATTGGAAACCTTAGACAAATGTTTCCATTTCTTCCATCTTCGAAAGTATTTAACTTAAAATAATGAATAAAATTGACATTCATATACATGCTTGCTGAAAATTTCACGTCCTTTATTTGTGAGGCTAAGAAATTCATGTTTCATTTCATGTAATCTGCAACATGGAAAGGACATGAATGATAGGTGAAAGGAAAAATTCATGTACATTGAGAAATACTTTACAATAGATAAAAAAAATTCATTGGAAGTGTCACTCCCGTTCTCATGATTATTAATCAACGGACTTGGAAGAACTACAAAAGCGAAAAAATTTTTTTTTAAATTGTTTGATATTTTTCCAGGTTTCTGTAGTTTATTTCTAAAGTTATATTTGCACTTGAAAAACAAATCCTTTCACTTTTGCTATAAACAGATAAAGTGTGTTTTCTTTATTCCAAATTTATAATACCGTTTATTTATGTTTGCATAACAAAAAATAACAACTTGAAACTTAACCCTTCCCAAGCAGAAGTGAAATTGTTGCATTCAATATTATATCATTCATTTCCAAAGCTGTTTCTTTTTTCACATCGAAAAATGATCCAAATGTAAATCCAAAAGCTCTGCTACTTCGCAATACACATCTGTCAAGCTTCCCAACAACTTCCCCTTTCCAAAAACGAATAGTCTCCGTAGTATATAAATTATCGGTAGTGATGCATGCTTGCATAAAAAGAGAATTAGAATGTTAACGCTAAAGAAACACAAGATCATCCCTGGAATAAAAATTACAATTTCTGGTTTATCATACATCGTTAAAAATGCATAGTTGAGTGTTATGCATATTAGCATTCCTACTACTGCCAATGTTGGAATAAAAATTTCCACATTTTTATTACTAGCTTCCATCAACAGATGCAGATGTTTGTGACGTTGCATGATTGTTTCAAACTATGTATTTGGCGTTTTAAATAATTTGTCGCTCTTTTTAAGAGGTTTACCATATTCCCTTTCTTTTTAAAGAAACTGCCGTAAAAGAAAAACAGAATATAGCAGCGTTTGAATGACACACTCAATCTGATTTGGTCTAATTTTGAAGGATTTTCCCATGCTCTGCTGTAAGTTATGCTCAGTTTCTTTCTCGAAAATGTGACAAGCTGCCTATAAGCCAGAGAAAATAGCAACGGAACTGCCAGCGAAGAAGATTAAAGCACCATACAAAGCTGAAGCTAGAATTCGTCTTGGTAATTCCAGAAGTATTAAGCTCGATATTAATAGGATCTGACCTCACTAATGGATAGATTCCGCCAGAGAGGAACAATAGGCATTACCAAAGCGAGCCATAACACATTCAGCTCTTGAAAATCAGGGAGTCTCTCAGAATTTGGCCATCCACGATGCCTACCCCTCCGAGTTTCAGAATTTCTGTGATAATATACACAAATCCGTCTGGATGTCTTTCCATTGTATAAATAGTAACGAGAGCTTGTATTGTTAATGCCAAAGTAGTTGAGTAAACGATAGCTTGCTCAGGGTTGATGATCCCAGTCTTGAAATTGTCGATTGATTCCAATGCATTGGTAAACGGAGTAAATTAATATGAAGATAACTCCAAACTTACTAAGGTGCCAAATTGATATTTCATAGGGATTTCTCAGCTTTGGATTTGAGATGATTCGCTCATTTTTAATGTCGAAGATGAACGGCATATCGAAAATATGTTGGAAAAGTAGTTGCAAGTTGATATACGTTTCCCCGAAATCCATTTTTTTGATATTCTTAAAGAGTAACCGGTTTAAAAGAAGTTGATAGGTAAAATTTAAATAAAGCACTGTCTTGAACTCCACTTTGTTAACCCATTTTTACTCAGGAAATAGACGGAACAAACAAGTTTTCAATCTTGACATAATTGATTTTCACAAATTTGAAAAAAACAATTAAAATTTAGATTTAAAAAATGCTCCCGTTTGATTAAAACGTGGCAGCAAGGGCAACTTCAACGCACCAAGTTAGCGAATCTCCCATAGAAACAAAAATTCAATTTCCAACCTAATTTGTTTTGTTTTTTAAAACCAATTTCTTTATACTTTATCCATATTGATTTTAATGAAAGTCTCATCCTTCGCAGTATTTTTAAAGTTAGAAGTTTTCTAACAAAATTCTAAGTTTTTATCGTGATCATGTCGGTACAAACATTTGACGTGATTCCAGACAAGCTGGAATACCGACCTGGAGAGATGGTGACGGGTAGTGCAATCTTGAAAGTAAAAGACGGGGCAATACGAAGCAAAGGTGAGAGGAACTGATATTCTCTAAGATTTCATGATGTTTCAGCAAATATTTTGGTAATTTCCAATTTCCAATTCCCAATTAATTATAACCCACAGGAATCTACTTGAACCTGAAAGGAGAAGCTACTGTAAAGATTCTCGAGCAGACGCAAACCACCCGGACCCGAACCAGCGGGCAGTGGCACGGCAGCCTTTACCACTCCCGATCCAAGTCCCGCCGAGCGAGAGTATCACACGCACGTCTACACCAGCTCGGAAACTCTTTTCAATATTGAAAACTTTCTCTTGGGCGATGGAAAACAAGATCTGCTGCTGGAAGAGGGTGAAGCATCTTACCCCTTCAACTTTAACCTTCCATCTTCTCTCCTTTCCACCTTTCACCGGGGTCGAGGTCGTGTCGCCTACAAGCTTGAGCTGGGCTTGAAACAGGAAGCCAAAAACGATCTCGTCATCAAAAGAACATCGCCATTACCGGCCACCTCGACTTGAGCTCCATTCCGGAAGCTTCCCAACCTGGAGAAAAGGTTGAGAGCAAAATCTTCCAAAATTCTGGTCCTTCTTCTGCTTTGGATTATATTCAAGAGTAAACCTCTGACAATTCGGGTGAGGACACCAAAACAAGGCTATTTACCCGGAGAAACAGTTAATTTTGAAGTGGATATGAAGAACTTAAGCGGAAAGATTGAGGATATCTCAGCAGAATTGGTAGAGGGTGACGACGCTTCAAGCGCAAAGAAAGATGACGAAGCACATAACTCCCCTTCTGGTGGAGTTCGGAAGAGTCAGAGCCAGCCGGAGTCGGATGCGGATGAGATTTGGAGGGGGTGAGCTCGTAGTTCCGCCGCTGGGAGTTGTGGTTCCAACAAATTTGGGTGGAAATGTCGATTTATTGATGTGGAGTACTATTTGGCAGTAAGATGAGCACACTCATTCATACTTTATTAATTTACAATGATAAAGATGTTAATTTACTTCTCCAAAGGTTCGAGCACATATCAAAGGTTGCTGTAACGAAAATTGGAAATCGCCACCAATATCATCATCGGAACATGCCGTTCTTCCGACCCCAGTCGCCAATACTAACTAAACTGATGAACTTATTGTAACTAAATATAATTGACAATTGAAATTTGTAGTTAATATACTTTAGCTTATAACTAGCAATAAATGAAATGACAATCAATTAATGTTTGGAAGCCAACAAACAACTTCTTTTTATTCCAACAACAAAAAATATTGAACAATAACCATTAAAAATCTTTTAATCAAGATGAAAGACAACAACCTTTCTGCTCGGCTACTTCGGCATGGGCAACTACGAACTTTTGCTTCACAAATTCCCAATAAAGTGCCCGGATCGGATCGATGCTGGTTAAATTATCCAGAGCCTTTTGAAAAAAAAATCAAAATTAGTGTGTAAAATGAGCAAGGTATTGTTATATAAAGAAAGCTTACGCTAATAGCCTCCCCGTAGTCCTTGATGTAGGCGTCCTCTCCAGCGCTGAGAAGTTCATCAATGAGATCCACATAAAACGCAGTCATTGGAACGCTTTCTGTAATTTTCATCTGCTTGCACATAGAAAGCAGCTCCTTCAGGAGACTCATCCGGAACTTGGGGTCAGCCAGATTGATGATGCTTAAAAAAAGAGGAAAACAATATGAGTAAAAGCGTATCTCGATAAATTATGCTTTTTTTCCTTTTTACCCTCGCAAATAACTCCAAGAACTTTCATTCCCGAGCGCTGCAGTAGCAAATTCCCAAGTTTCGGCGACTTCTTTGGCGAGAGCTTCCTCGGAAAAGTTTCCAAATAAATCGAGAAACACGAAATAGCGCTGGTTCCATGCCGAGTTATTCCGCACGTCGGTTTCCAACAGAGTCTTGACAAAAGCCAGCTCCTCCCGGCGCAGGCTTGGGAAAATCCCTTAAAACGCCCAAAATCCATTGGCGGTGTTGCCAAGCATGATAGTTTTTGGGGTCGGGCCAGCATTTGCTCAGTCAGCTTGAGCTCCCGTTCCAAGATGGGTTCCAGGATTTTTGGAGTTGTGACCTGAATTTGGTCCAGTCCCACCTCTTCTTGGTACCCGATCGCCCAGGAGAGCAGGGCTTTCTCGTGCTGCCAAGGTTGGTAGTTTTTGGGGTGATTCTTGAGGATTTGAGAGTTGAGTTCAAACTCCTTCTTGAATTCAGGACCTAGTCCAGCTTCGGTGACGAGATGAGGAATCTTGAGAGCCTGGAGAACGTCACGTCTGAAAGCAACAAAAAAATGGATAAAAATCAGCTGATTGTAAGAGACGATCGAGAATTGATGTCCATTTATATTACCTTAACTGCCAAACCGTGTAGTTTGCAGCGTCTAACTTGATCGCATCCCTAGTCAAGTCCAAAACTCGGGGTGACAGCTCTCCAGAACTTATCACGGCCCCAGACATAGCTGAAGACGTCTTTAACTATAAAAAACAAGAACAACCCTTGATTTCAGCCCCACACGACTACATTAGTTTTTAAACAACGGAAGCAAGTTAACTTACAGTTTTCTGAGTAGGCAATCGACACAACTGGATTCAGCTCCATCATCCCCATCACAGAATCAATAGGCCTGACATCCTTCCACTCAGGTTTATCTTGGTAGAATCCTTGTCCCTTCAAACTCTCACCTTGATCACCAACACCCGCTTTTACTCGAAAACCCATCTCTGTTGCCGACATACTTATCAATGAACGATAACCAAAGACTCGCGAAAAGATAACAAAAATTGGCAAGAAACAAGCTTTACCAGCAGCGAAATAACTTTTCGTTTGGTTTGCGAAATTGGATTGATATAGATAAATTATTGCATCCACCTGGGATTAAACTGATTGAGCCCGCTGCGATGTCTCAGAAGGCTGTGTTTTCAATGCCATTAAATACACCGGTTCGTCTGGTTTCCTTTGTTCATTAAATCATTCATCCTTGGTAAATTCAAGCTTATGCATGCATACGAATCCATCAAACGCAGAGCATTCATTGTTTAAATTTCGTCAAGGATTCATTATATTTTTTCAGTTTAATTTAACTATTTTCTGCAATCTGTAAGGCTATGATTTTCTCCAACATTTAATAAAGCATTAAGTATAAATAATGTCAGAAAATGATTTATTGCAATTTAACCATATTATTTATTGATTCTAAATCATATTGAGTTTGTATATTTGTAGACTAAGGGTTCTTTGTTCCGAACCGAAGTGGTAGTATGTAGGAGAGGAGCTATTTCCATGTAAACTAGATGCAGCTTTGTGTAGTCTTTCATGATGACATTGAGGTTAGTTTTGGTGTTGATTAGCAAACTAATATTCCTTTGGAGTCGGTTAACGACGATTAAAAGGGTCTGCAATACAATTACCAGAGTTCTGGCACACTCAAATGTCCCAGTAAGGAGGATGATTCGACAAAGGAATGAAATGGAAATCCTTTTTATGTTCTGTTGGTAAGGGTCTCCAAGCAGGTCTTCAAATACGAAATAAAAAGGGTCGAAACTGAAGTACAGAGAGGAAAATATTATAATCTACGGGAAGAACACGACAGCAAGCATTACGAGAAGCAAAATCACGTCGAATATTTCCACTCCGTCGTTGTATTTGTATTTGAATTTTTTATAAAAACATGGCAATGAAATTCAATAACAAAATAGGTTAAATAGTTTTTTGTGCTTACTGATGTCTGAGAATCAGAAAAGGTAGCCAACGCGTGAGGGAGTGAACTTGGGTAACGTGATTCCCAAAGGAACTCCACTCAACAGGCAATGGGAACATGTAGAAAAATCCAATTTTGTGGATTTGAATAATTTTTTGTTGAAGTTTGGATAACATTTTTTACAGATTTTTTTGTGATACGGATCTTGGATTTATACAAAGAACAAAGACACCGCACTCTCAACTACTGAGAAAAATTCACTTGTGAACAAAAAAGCTTATAATTTTATTTTGCCCAATTTTCTTCTGTCCGTTCAAAAAACAAAAAACGCAATTTATACCTAAATGGATTTTTAAATAAATGTCTACTAACCTTAAACAACTTACTTGTAAATCCTTTCTAAAACAAATTTTTGTTCCGCATGTATAAACTTCAATTAATTTCAGCTATAACGATATTTTTGATTAAACATGTTCATTTATTTATCGTTTGTGCCATAAAATAGAAAAAATAGAACAGTTGTAATTGAATCAAATATCAATATTAGCATGGAACTAGAACGATATAAATTGAACGAAAAATATAATGTTGTATTACTTTAATTAAAGACAATTAATTCAAGACAATTTTAACACCTAAAATTACTTAGCCATGTGTATTATAAAGAAAATAAAAGATATTATGTAACGACAAGAATTAAAAACATTCATACACAAAATGGAATTTCGATTTGACCACATCAGTCATGAACGTGTACAGTGATGCCTCCAGAGGTCATGAGGGAAGCTCTGATATCTACCATATACCTTTCAATAATAACATGAGAACTCAAAGTGCTCCCTTAACTCAACTGCAACCCCAGATATCTGACGTAATCTGGTGAGGGATAACGACCTACATTTTAGGAAATAAAGTAAACAGTTTATACGCATGAGAAATTGATTTAAAAAATAATCCATAACATGTTAAACAATTGGAAAATAATTACGACGACGTCACGAGTTGAATTTAACGGAATTCGACCTGAAAGAGCTGTGACTTCACTTTGTCGTCGGTTGTAATTTCTCCTCCCTGACTATCTGCAGCTGCATTTCTCTCCTGATTTGTTGCAGTTACATTTCTTCCTCGATTTTGCGATAATGCATACAATCTCAGTAACTCAATTTGATTTTGCGCCGTTACATCCACTTGGCTAATTACACCACCTTTTTGTCTTGCCTGTGGAGCAACCACTGCGATGGGTAGATTCTGACCCATGAGGTTCCCTTTAATATATATAACGATTACCTTTCATTTAATATATTGAATATGTTCAATAAAAGAAAAATCAATTCGTTACTAGTTTTCTTACGCTCAGTTGGACGAACGACACTAGTGTCATTATTCGCCAAGGTTCCATGATGGTTATTAGCTTCCTTCCTACAAGAACAAAGTTTGTTTCAATGTTGTGAAATCCCAACACTTTTATTTGCATAATTTATAATCTTACCCAGTTTCTTGTTCCAAATTAGCATTAAAATCAGTGTCACCTGAAATTGTCGATGTGGAATTAGCAACCACCTTGAAGTGGACAGGACCGGTACCGTACTGGTTTTTGATACCCTGAATTCCTGCGGTTGCTTTGTCAATATTTGCTGAAATTCCCAACAATGCTGGATGTTCACTTCGCATTTGTTGCAGAATGGAAATTGCTTTTGATGGAGTTGTAGTCCTTCCCAACGTGAAAAGCAGAAGTTTTCAAGTTTTTTCTGTAATTCCAGATCTGGAACGGAACTATGGAGGTGGAAGACATTACTGGTTCGAAACACACACAACATAAAACGGTTACCTGCTCATCCGTGTTTTGTGAGAAAATTGAGCCTTCAAAACTGGATTGACATAGTGAACCTTAGTTAGGGTCACACTTTATTGCAATATCGTCAGCAAATTAATTATTATTATTGTAGTCAATTTATTTCACAATTCAGAACAGTTTACATCTAATTTTACAATAGACACCCTACCAAGTAGGAGATTATCATTAAATATCAAATCATTATCATTAAATATTCAGTCAATAAAAACAAATCATTACATACAATTTAATTAGGTACAATTAAAACAATCGGAACGTCACACCTCCCTAACTTCACATACCCTCTTGTCCAACAAATACTTTTTAAGATTTTTGCTGAAAATGGCTAAACTCTGTGCATCACGCAACTTCTCTGGTAACCTATTCCATAGTCTAACCGCTTTAAACTGTAAAACTCTGGACCCTATCTCCAATTTTGGTGTAAACAAATATGTGCACTTGCTTCTTCTCCTAGTCTCGTACTGGTGTGCATTGTCAACTGTGCAAAAATACCCACTGAAATAAGGAATCAGATTCATATTACACACTCTGTACATAAAGCACAATACCTTAAATTCATACATGTCTTCAATCAAAAACCACCTAAGATCCTCGTTAATTTTTTGGGCTATTGGGTCGAATTTCCTGACTCGAAGTATCATTCTTGCTACCCCTCTCAATATTCTATCGTACATTTTTAAATACTTTTTGTTGGTGGCACCAACAATTAATAGCATATAATTGATCAACGATAAAATAAAAGCTTGCGATAGCGTTTTGAGCTGCTCGATATTGAAAGCGTCCCGAACTGAGTACAACGTGCGTAATCTTATAAAACAAATCTTTACTGTATTCTCAATGTGATCTCTCCATGAGAGCGTTCTATCGAAAACTAATCCTAGGCATTTAAGAGTTTTGAGTTGATAATAGTGTGCCCTTCCATTTCAAATGTAAAGTTCTCAATCAGGAAAGTTTTCTACTAGAACTTAGTGTAATCATTTTGGTTTTGTCACCATTCAAAGTTAGGAGGTTTTCTCTGAAATAATTACAAACTGTAGCCATATCCTGCTCTACGTCATTCTTTAACTCTCCGATTTTATTCACTGACCCTACAAAAATGACGTTGCTGTCGTCGACAAACATGACAGTTTTCCCTTTTTTAACATAATCTGGCATATCATTAATGTAAAGTGCAAATAGTATCGATCCTAAAATACTGCCCGCAGGCACCCCTATTAAAACTTTTTGTTTCTGATATTTTCCCGTTGACCTTGAAAAATTGAAATCTGTTTTTGAGATAACCACGCAACCAGTGGCTCGATATCCCATATTTTGCTCCAAGCTTCTTTAGCTTTTCTCTGTGTACAGAGTCGAAAGCTTTTCGCAAATCTATAGAAACAAGGATTGCAATTAAGCCGCCATCAACATTTTTAAGTATATAGTCGGTGGCTGCCGCCATGGCAGCTTCTGTTGAATGAGCCTTTCTGCACCCAAACTGGGATTTTGATAACACATTTCTTGCTTCTAAATACTCCATCAGCTTAATGAAATAAACTTTTTCCATGATAAGTAGAAGAATTGATAGAATTGAAATAGGACGGAAATCCGCTGGCAGTGAAGCGTTTTCAACTTTCGGTAGTGGTACTACTCGGGCTAGTTTTAAAAAATCAGGAATTTCTCCACTTTCAAAAGAAATTCTCACTACTTTTAACAACCAGTCCGTAACACTCGGTAGAAGGATAATTTTATCAAGAAAAAATTTATTTATACCAGTGGTATCTGCTACTTTAGAAAGTTTACGTCTTAATGATTTCCACGCCACGTAGATATCCTTCCTAGACACTGATTTGACCCTGAAATGGTCGTCGTTAATGTTTGTGATTTTATCATTCCCAAGGGTATCTTCGTGCTTTGCTCCGTCTGAGAACCCCATCTTGCAGTAATAATTATTAATCGAATCTGGACACACCGAGTCTCCTAACTTACCCTCTTTTTTAAATTTAATATTAAAATTGCGTTTAAAAGTAGCCCATAATGAGGTATTAGAGACCTCTTTCTGAACTTTTTGCTTCATGGTTGCATTAATTGAATCTTCGACTAATTTTTTGTACTCTTTCAGCTTCTTTCTATGCCACTCTGACCCTGTAGCCCTCCATTTAATTAGGTGATATTTCTTGGCCTTACCTAGCCTTACAGATTTCGAGATCTAAGTTTCGGAGAAATTTTTCTGCTACCAGTGCATCTAATCTTCTTCGTTGGTACAAACTCATTTAGACACGTTTTGACCATATTAATATATCCTTCAGCTAAACCCTTAACTCCACTTTCATTTTGAATTTGCTCTTCCGAATTGACAATGTAATTTGTCATGCCTACCAATCCGCTCTATCATAATTTAATCGACACTTGAGTATTGTGCCGTTTTTTGAATGACTTCGTACTCAAAATGACGAGATTGTGGTCTGACACATCCCTATCCACTACTGTAGCATTTGACATACCATCAGATAATTTTCTAACAAAAAATAATCAAGAATGTTTTCACCTCTAGTTGGCTCATTAACTGCTTGAAGAAACTCGTGTCTTTTCCCCGCCGCTAACAATTTATTACATCCCCTTGATTGTGATCCCCACATTTATATTAAAATCACCGCAAACATATACATCCTTGTCAGACCGACTGTAGAATTCAAAGAGAGCACCAATATTACTTATGTCATTTGACAAATATTCTGTCCTGTATAAACAGGAAATGATGAAAGATTTATTAAAATCTATTTGCACTGAAAGTGCTATTACTTCAAGTGAGGTTGGACGTATAAAATCCTCATTCTTACTTTAATCTCACGCACCTTAAACTGACTTCGGCATAAAATTGCAACACCTCCTCCTCTTGACTCAGATCTGTCTTTTCTATACAAAGAAAAACCATTTGGAATAGACAACACATCGTCTTTTGCTAACCACGTTTCTGACATACACAATACATCCAGCTGCTCATCAACAATTAAACTAAACATTTTCGCGACTTTGTTCTTACATGACCTCATATTTTGATGTCCAATTGAGATCATGCAAGTTACCCTCTGTCAATCCGAGCCGCTCATTTCGTGATCTTCAACAATCAATCCATCACTGCTTTCTCCAAATTTCAGTCGTTTGGTTTCTCTTTGTCCTTGTCTGGAATCACCTTCTCTCTGTCTTCTTGCATCACCTCTCGTCGTCATTGCTGATGATGTTGCCTGCTGTTGCTTTGTGAGATCGTTCTTCACATACACCTTTTTTGTACTTTTCACCCACCTTAAGCTTTGGGCAATTTCGCCTGACCTGGCTTTTTACGGCTGGATTTTGAAATACAGTCTAATAGGTCGACTTCCTGCTTTCTCTTCTGGTCCAACTCTTTCATAGTCGATTTGAATTCTGGGCGCACGATGATTCTCATGACTTCAGTAAACAACGCCTCGCCTTCCTCAGTCTCAGGTATCCAAATACAATTAAATTGTTTTTTTCTTAAAATTCTCTCTTTCTCTTCTTTCATCTCGGATCTTAGGTCATCTTTAATTTTTCTCATGTCTTCTTTCGACACTTTGGAAGCATCTAGCTCCTCCTGGCGCTCGTCCAGACGATCATATCTTCTCTCAACTTCTGATACTCTCCTTTCAATCCCATCCAGCCTTGTCAAAAGTTCATTTCTTAATGATGACGTGTCATTCCTAGCCGCTTGCACGAGCGAGTATATGGCTTCTAAAGTCACAGCTACTGGGGTTGTCGTGTTGTTGTCTCCTTGAGTTCCTCCCATCCTGTGCATACACAATATACAACGTGTGCCAGTATCTTTTGACTTTTTCGACTACAGACCCTGGTGTACAACTTTGCCGTACATATACTTAAGTATTATTCACTTATCTGTGTAAGTATCTTGGCTCCTCCTTCATTGTCTGGAAAAAATCTTGATGTACACAAGATACAACGAAATACTGATGAACTAACCGGCTTAAAACTGGTCGTAACTGTCGAGACTATTCAGTGACAAGATTTTTGTAAAATTATTAGATATCACTGAAAAATTCCCTATCACACAGTACCACTTTCGACCTTATTTTAAAATTGGTTGATATAAAAACAAAAATAAAACTAAAAAATAAGAGACGAGCGTGCACAAACCCACCTCCTCCTCCTGTGACTTATTTTACATTATGTAATGTAAACTGTAATTATTTTCTGCCAAGAATAATCGTCGACGGACCGGTGGCAAACGACAAGTTTCTGCTCAGAATGCTCAGCTGCATTATGCATTATGTGCCTGTACATGCATTCAACATCAGCTAGCAATTTTGAATTCATCCTGATACGCATGAATTAAAGCTGGCTGGAAACAGTTTTATTCAATCCAATAAATGCAATATTTGCTGATGTTTTGTAATTGGCATCGTAATTATAAAAGAAAATTCGTATTTTTCCATATTATTTGTTTTAAAGTCGCAAATGTCCATTGAATCAAAATGGTGAATATTTTTTATTCAAATTTTCATTTATGCCTATTAACACAAAAATACTGTATCATAAAGAACTTCACAGTTGCACAAAAAGTAATGGTTTCAGTATCTACGTTGATTTATCTTATTCGCAGCGGCAGGACAGACAGAAAACTTGCATGTTTTAAAGTGTGCAAAAGTAGAGAGTGAGACTCTGCTGTGTTCACAGTCGCTCCACATAACCTCAACTTTGCTCATATCAACAACATGCAGAGCGTGCGTGCTGCTATATACGCCTGGTATCCTATACATTAAATACTAAATTGAGCTAGCATTCGTAGACTCTTGTTGGGAATGAATGTGATGAATATTATTGTGGCGCAGGGTAGGGTTTTACATATCCAAAGGATGGAAAGGTTATACTTGCACCAGTGCAATATGATCTGCTAGAGAATCTCAAAATAAATGTCTCTGATTTCTGCAAGGTGTCATCAAATGTAACAAATCAACTGGGAGAGAACAATGCCTGGCATTACAGCATACTGTATGAAATATGAGATTTTCATGGCATGATTTTCATCAGCATTTACTTACGATAAAAAATGATGTATTTTAAGTAAAACATACGATTTAATTATGGTAAGTCTTAAATATAAAATAGGTGTATGTTACACTGAATTTTCCATTACAGTTTGCTGGCTAGAAATTTGTAAACAGCAGTTACCAAAAATGGGCCACCAAATATATTACACGTATACTTTCTAGAAAAGTAAAATCGCGTCCATAATTCTGTCCACCAAATTGCCATAAATAGACGCGATAAACTCTCGGTCAATTCTCAAAAGGGTTTGTACTCAATTACAATATCTCTCATTGCCCTTGCTTTCAACATGTTAATTTTGGCCTGCTTCCGCTCAAATCCGTTGACTGAGCTAACCTCTTTTTTGTCTGTTTTCTACACTTTCCAGCACCTGAGAGCATTTCTCGCTGATATTGCAAATCAGCTGAAAAAGAAATGACCTCCAATCAAAATGAAAAAACTGAAGAAGGCAAAAACTGCGTACATAAATAGTGGAATTTTCTCAAAGCCCTTAATTACGATCCAAGCTGACATTACCTGTACCCAAAATGCTGCAGATATTGTTACAGACGTAGCTATATCAAAAAGAGGAGCAATTTCCATGTAAACTAGATGCAGCTTTGTGTAGTCTTTCATGATAACGTGATAACTGGCTTTGCTGTTGATTAACAAGGCTAATATTCTTCTGTAATCTATTAATGACTATTAGAAGTGTCTCTTGTACAATTACAAGGGTCCTTGCACACTCAAAACCACCACATAGGAGAATGACTCGACAAATAAAGGAAATTGCAATCATTTTTAAACTCTTGCTGATAAGGGTCTCCCAGCAAGTCTTCAAATACAAAATAAAGGATCAAACCGAAAGTATAGAGAAGGAAATACTATGATCCAAGGACACGGCACAATGGCAAGCATCAGAAGTAGTAAAAGGACGTCAAATATCTCCCAGCGATCTTTGTCTTTGTATTCTGCAATTTAAAAAATCCGACAATAAAAAAATTTCAAATCTTAAATATGTTAATACTTAAATTTACTTATGTGTAGTTCAGCTGTCAAATCAAGTAACTTATTCACACCAGCTATCGAATTTCTCTTGAGAAACAGGCAAATCGGAGATGCAACTGTAGCGCTCAAAGCCACAGAAGCTTCAAATTGCATCATGACCAAGCCAACGTTGAAGTCCGGTCGTGGTGAATAAAGTGGTGTGAAATTTGCGTAGACACTGCCCAGTGCTAAGATTCCAGAAAAGGTTGTTAGAACGAGAAAGGTAGCCAACGCTTTAAAGAATGTACTTGGGTAATATTGAGACCCGCTACGACCCATTCCACGGGTAACGGAAACATGTAGAAAACCTAGCTTATGGAGTTGTATACGCGTCGTTGTAGATTAGATAACATTTTTGCAAACCTAAAGATGTTTTACAAGTTAACTGAAGAAGCACTTGAATTTTTAGGAAATTTAAAATTGTTTTTTTCTAATTTATGATATGAAACGATAGAATACCTAATAAAATGCTACCAGTGAGGAGCTGGAGGTAAAATAAGATTTGTTGTTGTGTTGCCTGTTTGTTTTATGTTGTGACCCCTTTTCTGTTTGTTTGCTCGTACGCAAAAACAATACGCAGTTTATAAGTAATTTTTACAAATGTCTTGGTTTCCTATGGAGCAAACAATTTTCAAATTAATAAAAATTTAAATTAACTTTGTTCACATTAACCTGTGGTATACTATGATTATAATTTTGTTTGCCATCACACTGAAAACAATTGAGTGGCTTCAATTTACTATTGTATCAATTCAACATAAAATTACGATTTTAACCAAATGTAATACATAACATTCTTAAACGTACACTAACATTTTTGGGGTCCACAAAAACAAATAGAAAAAACCACGCAATTTATTTTTGCGTCTTAAAACCAGTTGTTTAGAAAACAACAAATCCAATCAATCTCCGCAAAATTAGAATCTTAATTTTTAAATTTCATTTTTTTCTTAAAACAATAAATGTGAGGAATTACAGAAAATTCCTACCATATTTTCACGACCAGGCTATCAAACAGCGATGGTTCGTATATGGACTTGACTCCAGAATGTAAGCCCGTGGTGAGACACATTGGTTAATCGCATAATCCAAGGAAAACGACCCGGAGGAGCCGCTTGAATAAAAACGCGCGAGTACATTGTTTTCTGTAAGGAGAGCTAGCAGCAAAGCTGCTTGATCTCTTTGTTCTTTCTGTGCATGTGACATTTCATGGGAGAGCATTATGGCTGAGCCCTTGCGGAGTCAAGTGCATTAACGAAACCACGTTAGTCTTGGTTAGCCTTCTCGTCCGTGCCATATTTTAAAAAATTGGAAGAATCAAATCACTGATCAAGCAAATAATTCAGCATCTAGTTCAGTAATTAATTACAAACATTCATATTAAATATTAAGTAAAAATACAGAAGCCTTGAACTTCTCAGAGCATTCTAAAGAGTGCTATCCCAATCTTTTTACT
>LJIJ01001440.1:0-44310 GCA_001718145.1 Orchesella cincta
CGGATTGGTCCAAACGTTACGGGCACTATTAGATTAATTGTCTTGCACCTCTGGAATATAGACAATAAGCGCAAAAATATTGGTTGAAAGAAAAACAATTAAGTTAGTGGGTATGGTATTGAAAATATGGTGGTTGTATTTATCTACAATAAATCTGATGTTCAACATTTGCATTTGCGCTACGCAGTAAATTTTCTTGTGAAACGTCGGAATTTGTCACAAATTGTATGTTACATATTCGTTCATATGCTTTCAATCAATTCATTGAATATAATTGAAACAGAAATTAAAAATTGCTACAATCGAGGACATTTTGGGACTTGGTTACATCGAATTCCCGTCTAGACACTTGCATCTGGATCTTAATAGGAGAGAACCATTATTGTATCTCATTCAATAGACATGGCAGGTACTATAGGTATGATGATATCATGTACTATTATTCTTAGTTTGTAGCGATTGATGAGATCTGAGCAGTCTACGACACTGATATATAAAACGAGTGTAAATGGGAATCATGATCTACACTTTTAATTACGCTCATGTCTAGTTTATCGTGTTTCGATAACACATAACAAAGAAAATCTTATTATGCGGTAGTTTGTGATCGTTAAATACATGTAACTATAGGAGTTATATGCTACCTCTTCATCCGTAAATGTTCCCATTCTGATAACCAGTTTGATTATAAAAGTTGAAGATAATAATAAACTACTGAACCATAGGTAAGAAGGAAAAAATGGACGATATCCTTGATGAAAGAATATAACAACTATAATATTTCACTTCTCTTGTAAATTCTTCAGCATATTTGAATAATGATTAAAGATATCGACACAATATACTCATAACTTTTGTGTATGACTCAACCTTTTTTAATAGCTGTATTCCTCGAGGTAAAAAACTGTGAAAATTCCAGATATAATAAACCCCAATCGCGACAATATTGTATCGAGTGATGTTTAGTCTTGCCTGGGATTGATAACCAGAATCACAAGAAAAGTTGAACGGTAATTTCGTAAACGGTTTCGAGGGAGAAGCATTCTTTAAAGATCGGATTTTTAACCTTTGAACTTTTTTGTGGCTATTTGTGTCAGTTTTAGCGCTCGAGATGAATTGTACAATAATTACATTTAATAAAAAATTTCATTTCTAAAATCGAGTTTCAAAATTACAAATTACTTTTGGAAAACGAGAGGGCTGAAACTACATGCACATATTATGTAATTTGTAATTTAATTACAAATTAAGTTTACGTCATTCGAATTATTAACAGCTCTGGCCAAATCAGACCTGTGATAGAAAACCAGCATTAATGGGAAAACCTTGCCCTTACTAACTTTCTGCCATTCTGCAATACAGTCAAGTATAAATAAGACGCAAACAAATACCTGCCAGCAACGCTTCATGTCTTGTCGTGTTACAACCTTGCGTTGGAGGTCCTCCGAACATTTCTTAGGCATCCAACTTATATCGTTTCATAATTTTTAATGTTCATTTGTTGGCATCCAAACTCGCAAGTAACCAACAATTCGCAGATGTGTACCTAATGTTCGTATTCAAGCTTCATGCATTGCGAAATCATTTTCCAAATGAAAGCGATAATCTCTGTGGGGTTTACCTCATCTTTCAAGCGCACCAGTTTTATTCATATTAACTTTTGGTAACAAACTCATCACGTTGAGCAGATATGTAGTTTATACTAAACCATGTTGGTTTTCCTCAAATGGAAAGATCTCATAGTCTTCGATATACTTCTGAAAGCATTTGAAAAGCAACAATGCCTTATGCACAGACGTGTATACTTGCATGCAAAACGTAGTAATAAATTTTTTATACAGTAGACCTCCATATCAACTTATTTAGGTAAATACTATATTCGCTAATTTTCTCACGTTTCAAGCTCAATAATCTTCAGCCGCTAACTAAATCTCAAAACAACTTCTTCACGATGAGAAAAAATATGTTCATTATAAGAAACCCAGTTTGCTTTCCTCAAATGGAAAGATCTCGAAGTTTTTAGGTACTTTTGCAAGTATTTGAAACATCAGCAAAGCCTCACTTACAGAGTTGCATGCACAATATATATTTAATATTTTTACATTCTGGAACTCCTTATCAGTTATTATAATCACCATTATTGGTCAATTTTCTCACATTTCTAGCTCAATAATCTTCAGCCGCTAATTAAATCTCAAACCAACTTCTTCACGATGAGGAAAAATATGTTCATACTAAACCAAGTTTGCTTTGCCTCAAATTGAAAGACCTCGAAGTTTTTGAGGTACTTGTGCAAGCATATGAAGCTGCAATAAGGTTTGGTGTACAGGCGGGCATGTAAAATATATTTACAAGTTTTGTGTAATTGTGAAATTCACGTTCTACATATTGAGGATTATGGTTATTATGTTTATGTAAGGTTTCATTTGCCTATTCAAATCTTTCAAGGAAAGGAATGAAATCCATATGTTTGGTAAGTTACAGTCAAATCATATACTCAGGTGGAAAATAGTGTGCACATATGTATATAGCGGCCATTAAATTATTTGTTACTTTATTATGCTAAAAACATCCATTCTGCAACCACAGTTCAATGGGTGATTCATTTCTGGTAGACATCCTCAGCATACAAAATTTTGTTCTGAAGTATTTATGCAGAATTGTGACATTCAGTCATTGTCGCATGTTTTTTGAAATATACACATGAAAGGATGAAATATAATCAACAGAGATTCCCGGACGCCGCTTACAATGTCACAATGAACATGATCTCAGCATACATAAGTGAAGAAGTACATCGTCTGCTGCAGCCACGAAAGATGCGAAACGAGTCGCGATATGCAACTTTGATTTGATCGAGCGCATACCTATTGCAATTGATTTTTATGAAGGAAGCTCACAAATTGATAACCGTCACATATACTTTGTAATATTCCATTCGAAATTTATTGTTGTGTTGATGATGAATATGCATTGTAACTTCAAATCTGAACTTCGGAACACGGTCGAAGGTCAATATTAATGTTTGAAATCACCAACGTAGCTAATAATATAATATTCGAAAGCTACTGCAGTGCTGATTATAAACATTCATTGAAAATTGAAATCGGAACCTTCGAACAGAGGTCAATGTTAATGCGCTTTTCAACGACACACCTGAGGCGTAATATATCAATCGACAGCTAGTATATTAAAAATTTCACTTTTACGTCAAATTACATCCACTAAATTACGTCGTGACGTCTCGAATTGTCGGGTTCATTAGACCCAAAATCTCAAATAATTGTTCCTCATCTGTTTGGTGTCATGGGTAAACACGTGCGGATTGGTACAAAAACGTTACGGGCAACTATTAGAATTAATTGTGTTGCACCTTCTGGAAAATATAGACAATAAGCGCAAAAAATATTGTTGAAAGAAAACAATTATTAGTGGGCTATGGTATTGAAAAGATATGGTGTTGTATTTATCTACAATAAATCTGTGTTCACATTTGCAATTTGCGCTACGCAGTAAATTTTCTTGTGAAAACTCGGAATTGTCACAAATGTATTACTATTGTTTAGCTTCAAATCAATATACATTTGAAATATAATTGAAACAGAATTAAAAAATTGCTACAATCGAGGACATTTTGGGACATTGGTTCACATCGAATATCCCGTCTACTTGCATTGTTTTGAAGAAAATATTTCCTTAGCATGGCATAGTGATAATGTTTTTCTTGTGCGAAATGAGATCTGAGCAGCGCAATGTAAACGAGTGTATGGGAATCATGACTTATTATTACTGGTTGGTACTACAATAAGAAGAATCCAAGCCCAGGGTTGTTAAAAATACATTCCTAGGAGTTAAAATTACGAAAGCTCTCCTCTGATAACCTGCTTAAAAATTAAAGAATTACTCCTGTACAAGGCTCCTTTAAAATTACAAAAATTACTTCATGAAATCGCCTTTGAAAATTATAATCACAAATTACATTTTATAAATTTTGGCTCCTAAAATTACAATTACAAGTTAATTGTTTTGTAATTTTGTCTTCGTTTGTAAACAGAATCACAGAAAGTTGAACGTAATTTTCGTAAACGGTTTCGAGGGAAAGCATTTTAAGATCGGATTTTTAACCTTTGAACTTTTTTGTGGCCTATTTGTGTCAGTTTTAGCGCTCGAGATGAATTGTACCAATAATTACATTTAATAAAAAATTTCATTTCTAAAATCGAGTTTCAAAATTACAAATTACTTTTGGAAAACGAGAGGGCTGAAACTACATGCCACATATTATGTAATTTGTAATTTAATTACAAATTAAGTTTACGTCATTCGAATTATTAACAGCTCTGGCCAAATCAGACCTGTGATAGAAAACCAGCATTAATGGGAAAACCTTGCCCTTACTAACTTTCTGCCATTCTGCAATACAGTCAAGTATAAATAAGACGCAAACAAATACCTGCTCCAGTAACGCTTCATGTCTTGTCGTTTTACAACCTTACAGAAACTTTTACCAAATAGTTTACCTTTGTAACTTTTCAACTCCACAGATTTACAACCAAAGTGCTAGGTAGATACATAGCAGTATCATGGCAGGAGACGCCGTAAACCAAATTTGGCTAACATCCGCCATCTGCGACGACGATGTAGAGAAGGCATTAACTCTTTGCTTTTCTATGAAAAGGGTGTTTTCAACTAGAAAAGTTGCGGTGATTGTCTCCAACAATGTGTCATCCCCGTTGAAGCAAGCTCTCCATCGAGGTTTCGATTTACTTTTCCACCTGGAAGAATTCGGCAATACTTCCAAACTAAAAAATGCTGAATTCGCCAAGCTGTCTGCGATAACCCTCAAATCTTTTACGAAGTGCGTGTATCTTGAGCCAACCATGCTGGTATGTTATTTTATATACTTTATTCCAGAGCTTTACCTAGATTTACTACAGCTTTATTTTGGACTACCGGAATCATGTTTCCGGACATGTTTTATATTTGTTTCATATTTAGAACAGTCCTTTCCATTCCTTACCATGCACTGAAAGAGAATGAAAGACATTTGTCGTTCATTCAAACAGTAAAAATAAATTGCTTAATATAGAAAATTAATTGATGCTACGCAAATTTGACTAGCTATAGAAGGATAAATAAATTAAATAAGATCATTAGCTACCTAATAATTAAAAATTACAGTTTTAATTTAAAATAAATTTCATGAAACTATAGCAAATTCAATTTTTACAAATACTGAATTAAATTAGTTGAAAATGTGTTATTTTAAAACCGAAAAAACATTTTCCCAAGATGAGATGATTTTTGAGTAGACTAAACTGCAAGATGCATCGAAATGTCAAATTAAATATCAATTCGAAAGGTATTTCAAATCTTTCATTTCCATTCCTTTCATGTGCTCTTTCAAATCTTTCAGACGAATTTGTCATGGAAAGGAATGAGACTTTTGTCATTCCTTTCTGGAAGACTTCGAGCACTACCGGTAATACTTTGCCCGAATACCTTCACATTTCATTTTCAAAAAGTACCTTCAGGTAGGGCTGCCGCGTTTACCGTTTACTAAACCGTTTAGTAAACTGTAAACGAAATCAGTTTACTTTAGTAAACGTAAGTGGTTTACTAAACGGTTTTCAATGCATTAAAGGTGGTTCTTTACACGGTAGAAGGGATGCATGCAGAGACCAAACAAAGCCGTGTGGAGTAGGATACTTCTGTAGTGGTGACAAGCACCACTCAGTTTGCGGTCAAACAAAATATGTAATTTGGGGCGGCAAACATTATTCAGCCTGAGGTGGAGCAAAATAAGGGTTTGAGGTGGCAAACATCATTTAGTGTGATGTGGAAAAAACTAAGAAATTCGAGTTGATAACCACTACTCAGTCAGAGGTGGAACACACTAAGCAATTTGAGTTGACAACCACTACTTAGTCTGAGGTGAACAAAATAAGGGACTTGAGGAGGCAAACATTATTCAACTGGAGGTGGAAAAAAATATATTCAATTTGGAATAGCAACCATTTTAAGTGACAGGCACTTCTGTCTGAGGTGAAATATTTTTTTTAGATTTGTCGGGAAACCAAACGGAGTAATGGTTGCTAAATCGAACCAATTTCAATTTGCACCCCCTCACATTGAGTAAAATTCGCCACCTCAAAATCTAAATTTGTTCCACCTCACATTGAGTAATAGTGGCCACCTCACATGATTCAATTTGTTCCACCTCCCACTGACTAATGGTTGCCTTCTCAAATTCCTCAATTTGTTTCAACTCACACTGAGTAATGGTTGCCACCTCACATAAATCAATTGGTTCAGCCATACATTGAGTAATGGTGGCCCCCTCAAATCCCTCAATTTGTTCCACTTCACATTGAGTATGGTTGCCAACTGAAATTAGTAATTTATTTCCTCAGACAGTAATTGCTGCCACACTAAATCCCTTTGTTACTTCATCTTAGACTCCGTAATGGTTACCACCTCAAATTGCTCTGTTGGTTCACCTCAGAACAGTAGTCATTACCACCCCAAACTACTCTGCTGGTTCCACCGCAAACGTGGCCATCTCCATACGGCTTTGTTATGTCTCTTTCTTTCTCACATGTGATGGAAGAAGCAAAACATTCAATACATTATGAAAACCGTTTACTAAACGGTTTCGTAAACCATATATCGTTTTAACGGAAAAAGTGAACGATTTACTAAACGATAAACGAAATTACGAGACGATAAACGGTTTCGTTTACGTTTTATTTTCGTTTAAACGGTAAATGAAGGACAATAAACGGCAGCCCTACTTCAGGTGGGGAAGCAACAAAAGTCAATAAATGCATCTGAACGAAACCCTGACAAACAGGGTTTCACTAGCATTAGAAGTAAGGATGCCTAATAACATTCTTAATGAGAATATTCATGAGCTATATAAAAGTGGTCCGACACCCGATTTTACTTTCCATCCAAATACACGCTAGTTTTATAGAGCTGAACGAGTTATGCATAAAAATTTGGATTATCTGTTGGGGTGGTTTCAGCCATAAATAGGGGCAATGTGACACCGGTGTCCACCCGATGTCTGATTGACTTTTGTACACATAATCCACAAACGGTTCTTAAGAAGGCAAACCAAGGAATATTCAAAATTTGGAAAAATACACGCATAATTTAATAAATCAAATTTTTAGGGAAATTGGATTTTTTATGTTTCACTGTATTATTAATTTTTTAAAAGCGCAACCGAACGTGAAAAATGCACGTTACAGGTTTTTGCGAAAAAAAGTGTCAAAAATTTTCAAACCCCTTTTTATGAAAAGTTAGAATTTTTGGCTCGCATTTTTTAAACTTTGATGGCTTGATCTCCTAAGAATGTTTAGATTATGTGTGCAAAAGTTCCCTGAGAAATCACGTGTGAACACCGTGTCACATGCTTGTGGCTAATGGTAAAGATTCATATGTCACCAGGTTCGTTATATTTTGGGTAGATTTCTAAACCACAACCAGACATGAATACCTGCAATCAAATCTCCGTATTACATATTGACCGGTTCGGAAAAATCCATTTCAGATTAATTTAGAATTGCGTGTATTTATATGTATACAATTTGTTTCTTGTTACAGGCACTAAAAAATTCTGATGAAATATTTGAAGAGAAATTTGGTGTCGAGGATGTTCCTCAAATTGATTTTATGTGTCCCGAATCCGGACCTTTATCAATTTTTGCTGTTCGTCCTTCAATTGACATCTTCATTGCTATATTAGCTGACATCGACAACATAAATGGAACAGGTTCGGATTACAAATTGCATTTTATCAATGCAAAACATGGTACATCATCATAATTTTGAAATTTAAAAAAAAGGATTTGACCAATTCGTGCGGCTTTGGGCAAGGACTCAGTTCGGCAGCGGTTACCGAGTATTGGACGAAAAGTATAATTCTCTGATTCTTCCCCAAAGTGACCTTCTTAGGTTCGGATATAAAATCATAATACAATTCCTTGTAAAGTTAAGCCTTTAAATTATATTAACCATTTACATTTTTAGTAAGAAAATTTTGGATCCATCAATCATCAACGTAAAAGATATTCCGGTTGACACAAGCCCAAATGAATTTGGACTGGTTGAACAGGTATAAATTTCAACCCGCGTTCATACAGTTACTGACTCGTGTCTTTTCTATAACGCTGTCTCTATTTACAGCTACTTCTGGAACAATGGCAACAACTTTACAAAACAAAAGTTGAGCCACTTTTGGAGGCCATGAAAAATGTAAGCTCCCACACAAGTTATTACTAACATATTTATAACTTCGGCTGTGTGCGTTGCTAGAAACAATGTTTTTCCCCTGCTTTTAAAGGATAAAATCCCTCAAGTGATGTCCGAACAGCGAGCCCTCTATTCCAATGAGCCCATAGCTATAATTGGGATGAGCTGTCGCTACCCATCCGCAAATAACCTTGAGGAGTTCTGGAATCTCTTGCTGAACGGAGAAGATGGAACAGGAACTCCACCGGATATGCGTTGGCTCAGCGAGCACTCCACCAAACAAGTTGCTAATTACAGAAAAACTAATGCGGGTTTTTTGAAGTATGCGGTGGAAGATTTTGATGCCAAGTTCTTTGGAATCTCACCCAAAGAACTTTTATTCCTTGACCCTCAGCATAGACTTCTTCACGAGCTCGTATGGGAGGGACTTGAAGACGCTGCTTTGAATCCGCAACAGTTGAGGGGAACTAACGGAGGCGTGTTTGTCGGCTCCTGGACAACTGACTACAAAGATATCCTAAATCAAGCGGGTGATCACGACTTTTATCGAATCTACATGGGAAACTCAATTGGAGCTGCTGCCGCCAGAATCTCCCATTTATTGGAACTAACCGGTCCCAGTTTGGCAACGGAATCTGGTTGTTCCTCAGCCATGGTTGCGGTTCATCTCGCTTGCAAAAGTTTGCAGAGAGGAGAGTCAAGCTTTGCTTTAGCTTGTGGAGTCAACCTTCTTCTCCGTCCTTTTGATAAGGAACTAATGCCCATGGTTTTTTCACCGGAAGGTCGCTGTAAAACGTTTGATGCGAAGGCGGATGGCTTTGGGAGAGCTGAGGGATGTGGAGTTCTCGTTTTAAAACGGTTGTCAGACGCTGTTCGAGATGGGGACAAGGTTTGGGCACTGATAAGAGGTTCGGGAATGACTCAAGAGGGAGTAAGCAGAAGTATGGGAACACCAACAATTCACTGCGAAACGTTGGCAATGAAACTAGCTCTGGCTGATGCTCAACTCCATCCAGCCAACGTGAGTTATGTGGAGGCACATGGAACAGGTACTCCAGTTGGAGATCCTATGGAAGTAGCAGCGATTGCGAAGGCGTATCACACAAAGGAAAGAAAGGAGCCATTGCATATTGGCTCTGTGAAAACGAACGTGGGACATACTGAATCCTGCTCCGGAATCACGGGGATTATGAAGGTCGTGCTGGCCATGCAGAATGAGATTATTCCCCCGCACCGAAATTTTGACACGCTCAATCCCGCCATTGACTTGGAAGCTGTGCCGGCACAAATCACCTTGAAACCTGTGCAATGGCGGAAGGAAGCTGGGAAAACTAGGTTTGCTGGAGTGAGCTCCTTTGGAATCACGGGAACTGACACTCATGCTATTCTTGAAGAAGCACCACAGCTTCCAGTAGCTGTACACAGCAAACTGGAACGACCCTGCCACATTTTGAAACTATCTGCGAAAACAAAAGAAGCGCTTGATATTTTGGTGGAAAAATATAAAAGTCATTTGAGGAGAAGCCAAAGCTCCATTCAAGATTTGGCCTACACCGCCAACATTGGAAGAGCAGACTTTAGCCAGAGAGCTGTGCTCATCGCCAACTCAACTGAAGACGCAGTGCGGAGCATTGAGAAGAAGAAAATATTCAGAGGTGAAGAGTCAGCCGATGGCCTGGGCAAAATATGTTTCCTATTTACTGGCCAAGGCTCACAATACCCGGGAATGGGAGCGCAGCTTTATGAAACCAGCCCTGTATTCAGAATGCACTTTGAATATTGCGAAACAATTCTAAAAAACAACTACAACATTGATATCACTGAAGTATTATGGTCCAAAGAGAGCTCAGAGGAGCTTAGCAGAACAATCTACAGTCAGCCATCCATATTTTGTGTGGAATATGCTCTGCTCAAATTATGGGAAAGTTGGGGAGTGAAACCAGATTATGTGCTTGGTCACAGCCTCGGAGAGTTTGCAGCTGCGGTTTGTGCAGGAATATTGAGGGTCGAGGATGCTCTCAAACTGGTTGCAGAGAGGAGTCGCCTCATTGACCAACTTCCGCGTGGGAAAATGTTGGTGATTAAAGCAGACAAGAAACGGGTCGACTCACTGCTCACCCGGTTTGCTGGGAATGAGAAAAGCAGGTTACTAGACATTGCGGCTATCAACTCACCAGAGCAAACTGTTGTTGCTGGTGATTCTGAGCTGATTCTGGAGTTTTCTGAGTTATGCAAGCAAGCCAACCTGAAATGCGTTGTGCTTGAAGCCAGCCACGCTTTCCATTCAAAGCAGATGGACCCCATGCTGAATGACTACAGAGCGGTAGCAAAAACCACAATGGGAATGAAAGGTGATGCGAGATGCAAATACATTTCTGGAATGCGAGGCTCCTGCGTTGAGGCTGGAGATGTTGATGCTGAATATTGGGTGGAGCATACAAGAGAAAAAGTCTTGTTTATGGAAGCTAGCAGAAAAGCAGTGGAATTAGGATGTAAAATCGTCATTGAAGTTGGTCCGCAACCCGTCCTTTCTGCGTTGACAACGATGAACAATGAAAGCCAACAACTGACCTGCTTGCCTTCTCTGAAGAAAAATGAGAATGAATGGGAAACCTTGCTGAGCTCGATTGCTAAACTTTACGTGAAAGGTTTGGAAATTGATTGGAAAGGGGTTGATCAATTTTACCTGAGAAAAAAAGTGGCGCTCCCACACTACCCCTTCATTGGTAAAAAGTATTGGCCAGACTTGCTCGCTCCAACTGGTGTCTCAATTCATCCTTTACTCGGCTCCGTCATTTCCAATGCTTCCTCCACCCACCTTTTCCAATCAGGGCTCAACTTGAACTCGCAAGAATACGTGAGGGATCATGTAATCGGAGACAACATCGTGTTTCCTGGCGCTGGCTATGTAGAAATGTGTCTTGCCGCTGGCTACGCCACCGTGGAAGGTTCCACTGATGTTCTAGCATCTCCAACTCGAGCCATGAAGGTTGAGAACTTGACTATTGAAGCCGCACTTGGGCTCAGCGACTCAAAAACTGTGACACTTCAAACGGTTGTGGAGCTACCTCAAAATGGAAGGGACTGGGAACACATGAGGGTGAGCATTTTCGAGAGGATGGAAGGAGACTCCAATAGCAACTGGTTAGCCCACGCGAGAGCCACCTTTTCCCCAGTTGTCTCTGCTGAAGAGAAGCATGTTCGGTTTGATGTCACCCTTTTAAATACCTTTTTGAAGAACACGGAGCCACAGTCTCTCTCTGAATTGCGTGAGCTGTACGATAGAATTGGCTCCCTTGGGCTAAAGTTTGGTCCGACGTTTCGCTCCATTGAAAAAGTGTGGAGGGGTGATGGCTGTTCCCTTCTAGCCAAACTAAACTTGTCCAGTCTCAATCGAAATAGGGAACAAACTGAATTCATAATTCATCCGGTCATTGTTGACGCAATGATCCAAGCCTTGATGATGTTGAGGGATGGGAAGAGCATTAAAACGTTGTTAGTTCCTATCAAAATTGGCAAATTTATTTGGCTCAAAGGAATTGAGGACTGGAATGAGCTGTACATCCACGCGTATCAGTCTGAGAAATCTGGTTCATCCGGCTGTGCCTTAGTTTCCTCAAGAGGAGAGGTTGCGGCTCTGATACAGTCTGTAGAATTGATTGAAACAACTGTGAAAGGCGTCACAGCCGTGCTCGACCAGCAGACGAGCTCCATGCCGGATGTGTACGAAGAGCTTTGGAAGTGTCAACCGGTGCGGGCCAGTTCTCCGCTGATATGAAGAAGGCAAGCGGGATATTTTACAGTGATGAGTTGAAAAGGAGCCAAGCCGAGCTTAATAAAAACCCTCCAGCGGAAATGGGCGAGACTTACGTCGAGCTGGAGCAGTTTGTGTACCTCAACATTTTGAGAGGGCTGCACGAGCTCGGATGGAAGCCAGAACTGGGCGAGATCTTTGAGGAGGGAGCCCTTTTCTCAGAGTTGGGAATTATTAAAGGCTACAGACTCTATTTTGGATTTATTCTTGAGGTTTTGGAGCAGGAAGGACTCTTGGAAAATGTGAGTCCAGCCCCGCAACTAACTTGGAAGGTTATCAGGAAGCCGCCTTCATTAGAAGCAGTTGTCCAAGAGCTATCTTCCAGCGTCTCGAGCGTTTCTAGAAAATTCAAGGGATGCCTGTTGTTCATGAAGTTGGGTCAAACTTTGAGAGCCATGCTGAGAGGAGAAGTGTCTGGGCTGAGTGTCCTCTTCCCCGAGAGCCAGACTGACTACCCACCCGTCAGCGAGTTCTACACAGAATACAGTCAACTATTCCAAATGACTGACTCGTTTTCCGAGGTCGGCACGAGTTGGGGGAAGCACACCAAAGCCAGATTTGGAGATGAGAGGATAATCCTCAAAGTTCTCGAGGTGAGTTGAGCTCAACTCAAACATTGACAAGGAAAGGTCTTGAGGTGCCGCTCGAGTTCAGCTTAGCGAAATAGGGATTCTAGGATGCTTTTGTAATGCTGAATACGAGTGCGTATTTAGTTTTTTGTTAAACTCATTTTTGGACTTTACATGTTAGCTTTATGGTTTACCAGAAGTATTGATTTTTGTTATGCTATTTCGGTATTGCGCAAATATTTGCAATTTCAAAACTTTTATGAACTAGAAGATCTTACGAAGTTATTTTCATTATTACTAAGCAAGGTTTAGGTGTATATTTCCTATAATGTGCACTCAGTGGCTTAAAACCCTACAAAACAGCCATTTTGGTAATACAAAAGCTAACCTGTAAATTCAAAAAGTTAGTGTTACAAAAAACTAAATACGCATTCGTATTCAGCATACAAAAGTATCCTAGTATCACTATTTCACGAAGCTAAACTCGAGCGGTGCCTCAAGACCTTTCCTTGTGAGTCAGAATTGAGAGCATCATAACTTGGACTAACATATTCTTTGCAGGTTGGAGCAGGAACCGGGGTTTTCTCTGAGGGTGCGCTCAGAGTGCTCTTCGAGCAAGGGATTGAGTTTGAGTACACCTACACCGACATCTCCGCCACCTTCTTTCCAGCGGCTGAGAAGCGCTTTGAGAAGTATGCCAAGTGGATGAAATTCAGGAAGCTGAACATCGAGCAGGACCCCCTTGGGCAGGGCTTCAGTCCAGAGTATTTTGACTGGGTGTGCGCTTCCGATGTGCTCCATGCGACGAAGGATATTCGCACTTCCCTCCAAAATATTCGAATGCTCATGAAACCCCATGGGAAACTGGATATTCAGGAAATGAGCAAGGTCATCAGGAGTCTCACCTTTACCTTTGGCTTGTTGGATGGCTTTTGGAAGTTTGAAGATCGCGAGCTGAGAGCCAGACATTGTACCATTTCCAAATCAAGTTGGGAAAAGGTTCTGGAAAACACGGGGTTTTCTACAACCGGCATCTTTTCAACGCTCTGGGATAACCACTCTTACATTTGTGCTGAGAGGACGGTGGCTCCCTTGAGGAATTATTGTGATAAGCTGGAGCCTATCATTCAGTCAAAAACCTGGTTACTCTTCCACGACGATTCTCATCCGGCTTCAGAACAACTGCAAGCTAAACTGAGGGAAAAAACGTTGCGCCAAACCATTTCTGTCGGGGAAGGCGAGCGCTTTGAAGAAATTAATCAGACTCATTTCAAAATCAGGAGAGGAAATGAACTGGACTACATGAAGCTACTGCAAGTTGTACTCAACAAGAAACTGGATATTGAGGGTATTATCTACTGCTGGGCTTTGGACAAGAGGAAAACAACCCAAGAGGAACTTCTTCAGCCCTATTTTTACCTCACAAAAGCGGTGCTCAACTGCAAACTAGCTGTGGTTCCCAGACTTTACGCTATCACAGCTGGAACCATTCCGCTGGACGACGCCGAGCTCTCCCACTTCCACTCGAGTACGTTGTTGGGCTTCACGAGGTCGCTGAAAAATGAAATGTTCGGAATGCACACCAAAGTTCTCGAGGTGGCGGATGGAAACTGGGACGAGGGAAGATTGGACGAGCTATTTTATGAAATTTGGAACTTGGACAAGGAGATCGTTGTCGCATTCTCGGGTAACTCCAGATTTATTCCAAGACTCCATCGTCACAAAGCTGCCAACAACGCGCTGAGCTTGCCAAAAGGAAGTGACAGATTCCAGCTGGTTTTGCCAGACACGAGGAGCATCTCAGATTTGGAATTTGGACCCCTAGACACCTTCAATTTGAGAGAGGATGACAGTAGAACATACGAATCATGGCTTCAGCTCTCAATTTCAGAGATGTGTTGAGCATCATCAAACCTTCTGATGATTTAAGGATGTCAACACTGTGGGATCGATTTTGCTGGAGTAATTAAAAGAACCGGAAGTCAGGTGTCGAAATGGAAGGTTGGTGACAGAGTTTGTGGCTGCAACGTTCACTTTACGGCAATGCCAAGTCATCTGCAACTCCACCAAGACCTTTTGCTTCAGCTTCCAGAGCATGTCTCATTTTGTGAAGGAGCTAGCATGCCTGCTTGTCTACATTACTTCAGTTCTTTTTTTTTGGACGTTGCAAAAATCAGAAGGAGGCACACCGTTCTCATTCACACTGTTCAGGGGGATTTTGCGATTGAATTATTTGATTTTGCTGCGAAATCATTGTGACAGCGGGAAGCAAGCGAAGCAGAACTATTTGAGGGTTTGGGAATCCAGCCACATTTTCCATTCACAGGGAATACTCAGTTTGGAGAGCAAATTTTGGAGCTTACAAACGGGAGAGGAGTTGATGTGGTTTTGAACTCATTGACAAGCGAAGGGTTCAAGGAAGCAACGCTAAAAGCTTGTGCGAAAGATGCGAGATTCGTTGAAATGAGTAAGCTAAACATTTGGAGCGAGGAAGAAGTAAAGAAACTTCGGCCAGATGTAAAATACACAGCTGTGGACCTTTCCCAATCGAGTCGGGATGAGTGGGTGGCACTTGTTGCCCGTTTGAAGGGGCTTCTTGAGAAAGGAGTAGTAAAACCAATTCCTTATCTCAGATTTGATGCGCTGAACGTGCGAGAAGCTCTTCAATACTTGCAGAAGGCAAAACATGTTGGAAAGATTGTTTGCCTCCATGCCAGAGTTGAGGAATGAAGGTGGAGAAATGAAAGTATTCACCCCAATGTTCAACGATAAAGCGAGCTACTTGATAACAGGAGGTTTGGAGGAATCGCTTGAAGTCTGTAAGTGATGGTTGAGAAGGGGGCAAAGTACGTGCTTCTGGCTGGGAGAAACATGCCAAAGTCTCCCATTCAAAACAAGATAAATGAGATGAACTCAAAAGGAGCACATGTCATTCCTGTTCAGCTTGATGTTGGAAACTATGAACAGTGCAAGGAGCTCATTCAAACCAAGATGACTGAGATGGGAGTTCCGCAACTCAAGGGGATAATGCATGCGGCTGGAATCCTTGCTGATGGTTTGATTGCTAACCAAACGTGGGAAAAGCTGAGCTCAACTTTACACACCAAAGTGCATGGAAGCCTCAACCTTCACGAGTTGAGCAAAGATCTGAATCTCGAGCACTTTGTCCTGTTTTCTTCAATTGTAGCACTTTTTGGCACACCTGGACAGTGTAATCACTATTTTGATAGCTTGGCCCCCACAGACATTCTATTGGCTTCCAGCCACCACCGTCAATTGGGGTCAATGGGGCGAAGTGGGAATCGCAACAGAAGTGGATTTAGCGGGTATCCGAACAATTTCCAACCTACAGGGAATAACTGGTCTTGAATACGCCATGAAGACGCATCGCATCCAAAGCTCTATTTTGTTGGTCAACTCGTTTACAATGCTCAGCAAACTGGTTCCCCAGTTGAGCATCTATTTGGATGAGCGAGTGTGGAAGTCTTCTGTAACAGAGTCGAGCTCTGGTTGCATTTTACCAGATGAATTTTGGCAGAAATATGAGTCAGCCTCGGAAACAGAGGAAAAGGTGAACGTGCTCAAAACTGAGTTAAAATCTATTCTCAGAAGTACTCTAAAACTTGATGAAAATGATGTGATAGCGGATGACGTGGAGCTCCATGAAATAGGTGTGGATTCGCTTATGTTTGTTGAGATCAAGAACGAACTTCAAACTTTGTTGGCCGACAGGCTTACCATTAACTCGAGTACGTTGAAGAACTGCAATACTGTCAACCTATTTACTAGCACCCTTGTTGCTCACATTGAAGGGCTACATGTTGATGAGAATAAGAAACCCACGATGGAACAAGTGAACGCTTTGATACGAGAGGATTCCCAACTCCCCGAGAATATTCGAGCAAAACCCGGTCAAGCAGCGGGAAGCGTGAGGGACGTGAGCACAGTTTTACTCACTGGTTCTACCGGTACCTTAGGACCCTATATGTTGAAGGAGTTGACAAATTTGTCTCAAATCAACCAAGTTATTTGTCTACTGCGCCCCACCAGAAAGTTGTCATCTGAGGACAGGCTCAAGAAATGTTTAGCCAGCGCTGAACTACTCTCAGAGGTAGATATGAGTAAAATCCGGTGTGTGACAGGAAATGTTGCCGAAACTCATTTAGGACTGGACCAGAATGACTGGGAAGAGCTGAGTGGGAGTGTGAATGCAATTTTTCACTGCGCGGCCAGCGTCGTCCACACTGAGCATTATAGAAAGCTCGAGTCGACGAAGGATGTTCGGGCAGTGAACGTTTCTGGAACAAAGCACGTTCTAGAATTTGCTTGTGAAAACAGACTGAAGCATGTCTACCACGCCTCTTCTCTTGTAGCTGTTGCCACTGTTGATGAGAATGGAAGACTGTCCGAGGCCTGGCCGGAAATTGGTGACTTTGATAATATAACTAGCTTGGGCTATCCGCTAACTAAATTTGTTGGTGATTTGCTGCTAAAACAAGCTGTGGAGCGGGGAATCCCAGCCAAAGTTTGTAGACTGCCGCTGATAGCGGGAGAGTCTAAAACTGGGAGATGTGAGATTGAAAGCAATCATGCACTTTTGAGATATCTTTTCATTATGAAAAATGGGATAATGCCCGTCAACCCGTTGCCAGTTACCCTGCTTCCAGTTGATACGTGTGCGGAAGTGTCCGTCCGACTCTTTTTTCAAGAGGAGGCCCCAGTAGGAATCTATAACATTTCTCATCCTCGACCACAGGATGACCAGATGTTTGTGGGTGTTGCGGAAAAATTTGGATTTAAAGTGGAATATGTCGAATTTCCAGTGTTTGCGAAACGAGTTGAAAACAACGGGGGTGATGATGATAATTCCAGTCTGGCTATGTTCAAGGATTTTTATACGGATGAGGAGATTCCAATCGCTTTGTACAGCAGTGTTCCCTTTGTGAGGATGTGGTTGGATGGAGACAAATCAGAAAATATGTGGCTGAGCAATAAACTTTTAAAATTCTTACCAGGCTTTTATGAAAACCAAGAAAATAGCATGGATTTCGTATACAGGGATTTGTTGTTTCTTAAAAAACAGGGACTTTTTGAAAAGTTTGGATTGGAGTAAGGTTTTTTTTTACATTATCCAAAACATTATAATTTTAGTGCTTAAATCAATACAAAGTTTATTCAAAACATGGGCGTAGAACAATGTTATCCGTCAAAATTAACTGCTTTACTAAAATTCAATTAGTTTGTTTGAATATTATAAAAATTTGCCAAAACACTATAAAAATGTTATATGATGAAGCCGACTTCTGTTTCGCGTTAATGATCTCGTCTCCAATAAAATGGCTTTCCTATGGTGATATACATACGCGCACAAATAATTTTCTGCAGTTTGCTTCAACTCAATAATCCAGATGCATTGTTTACTTTACACATGTAATTATGAAATTGTTGGAAAAATTTTGTGCAAATAAATAAGCGAATTAAGGCATTTAATTATAACAAATCATAACTTACCAGTCCTCATCCACCCACGAACGGAACCTCACAAGTTTCCTTACATTTTCCAAACCAATTGAGCTTCAACTTTACCACACCTGTACACAGCACCAAGGAGAGAGGTTAAAGCGAAATGTTTGCATAAAAACAATTTTGTGAACAATCCACTCTTCAACTGTGGAGTGAAATCTGTTCTACATGAAAATATTATAGTAATTATAGAGCAGGGAAACGTCAATAATTTAGAGTTAGTTTGAAACACAACTTTTAGTCCTTTGGATTTGGATAAAATTCATGTTGTGTATTATACAATGTGGTAAAACGGTTTTGTGGTTGTTAAACTATAAACTAGTAAACTTTTTTTTTAAATTGCCTTGGTTTTTGAATAGCATTAACACAAAACCGTAAGCACATCGAGCACCAGTCACTGCACTGTTCTGTGATGAACTGATATTCAATCAGCAACATAAACGTGCAAAATGCAACTGCAAAGGTTTTTTCTTCAAATGCACAGAAAGCTCATTGAACTGGATCATCATCATCATGACTAACACCGTACATGCTAATAAAACAGGTTTTTGAGTTGGTAGATCACAAATTTTCCCAACGGTTGGATTTAGGAATATGCATTCGGTCTTTTACTTTGCACATACATGTTTGCTTTTTACCCTGTAAAAATTGATTCAGGTTCGAAATAAAGCCAAATTTGGTGATACTGTTAAACTATTCATCACAAAACTATGTACTGCTTCTTAATACAATTGCAATTGCTACAAGCTATGAATTGGAAGCGTTGCTTTCGTTATTCGTGATGGAATGTGTGGTGAAATGTCAATTATGTTAACTTCTATGTCATTAATAGTGGCCACCAGATTTGCATTCTCCAACATCGAAAACTTCGGCAACAATAGCACTATACACTGGCTTTCAGTTTTCAGCTCCGCATACAGGTATCCTTTTAAATGGCTACACTGCCGTGGGTGCAAATGGGCTGAAATGAATTTACAATAGTATTGAAGGTGAAAGAAATGGACAAGGACTGCTTTTATTTATCAAATATCATCGTATACTTGACTTGCAAATGTTGAACTCATGATTATCACATTTAAAAGTTATATTCGCAGCACCTATAGGATACTAAACAGAAAAGTTTAGGGAAAAAACTGAGCTTCATTTTATAGACAAACCGGTTGAAAAAATTAAACAAAAGAAGTCAGTTGAATAAATAGTTTATATATGTAAGTAATACGTACCCAATACGTCGTAAAAGTATCACTCGTCGAACGAATGCATAGAGATATATTTTGCTAGTTAGTTCTCATCATTTGGCATATGTGCATTACAACTTATCGTTTCTTGACTTCGGAAGTAGTTCTGCAATTGTATGTATTATATACATCGTGGAATTCAGTTCCTCAATTGACTTGTAAATGAGAAGTTCCAGAAGATATATGAATCTCGATTACCTCATGAAATTCACTTCAGCTCAAACCTGTTCCAATTTTATAGATCGCACCGAGTTGTACATGATAGTTGGTTATTCAGGTTGGGGCAAGCTAAGACATTTGAAGCAAGGGCAATAAAAGAATCGACATGCGCAGCTAAAGGGACGCCAATTTCTCCTACGTTTGCCGTTATGTGTTCAAAATTTTAGGTCAATCGGATGATTAACATAGCATAGCAGATTTAATTTTAACTAAGCATGTCGATTCTTTTATTGTCCCTGCTTCAAATGTATTAATTTGCCCCAACCAGAATTACTATCTATCGTGCATAACTTAATGTGGTCTAAAATTAGCATAAGTTTCAGCTGGAAAAGAATTTGAGAGGCAATCAACTTTCATGTAGCTGCTGGAATTGCTTTTGTATTGTATATATGAGACCCAGAGATATATTCGACTGAATTATATTGTAGCTTTTATGATATGCATGGTTGGATCACAAATACCTATTCAAACCTTCACAGCAACCGGTTCACACAGTCGTGTTGGTTCTGCAAACTTTTCTGCTCTACTCTGCAGTCGTAGTAAGCTTTTATTGCATTGTTCATTATATCGGAGAGTTGATAAATCACGATCGCATACGAGGGGTTCCCATAATACCTTTATATTTTCGCGAAACCCGGTTTCTCTGTGTGTGTTTTCTGGATTCCAAAGCGAGTTTCGACATTGATCATGAGCTTTGCAGTGACGATCAATGTGCATTGCTTTGTTATATGTGTACGTACAACCAGCCCAAAAATGGAATGCTGATGTCTGGTCATTTATATTTCATTCGTTGTGTATTCTGTTGTGGTTAAAAATAACTAAGTACATTTAAAGAAAGGTTAGTACATAGGCCAGGTCACCATGTTTTTGAGGAACTGCCCGCATGATAGCAAAAGTAAGACTCAGAATTTGTAAAGTATCATTAGTTATAAATATTCAGAATTTTTATTTTATTCTTTCAGCTGCTTTGAACGACATGGAGAGTTGTTCTACGAAGTATGGACCTGTTTTTAGAGGGATATAAGCGAGTAATCATAATAATCTTACGTGAGTGTGTTAAATTACACTGAAGGCTTTTTTCCACAGACTATGAATTTCTTTCCAAACTAATTTAACTTTACAAATGTGATCTGGCAGAAACGGTTAAGATCGTCCGGCAGCAATCCATTTGAGAATGTTTTTATCCACAAGCCCGTCAAAACATCGGCTGAAAATGGAAGGATGACCAAAAGTTGTTTTGTTCCACAGGTATATTTATATTTCTACAAGGAGCTGACTATGAAAATGTTGAAAAAATAAGCCATCTCTTAAAGAGTGTTATTCTTACAATTATAAGTGGTCTAAATGATCAGATAGTATTAATAAATAAAAATTATTGAACTCTAATAATTCATACTTTTAACATTTCTAATTTTCAGGGCCATACTAAAAGAATTGTTTTACAAAGATGAATTAAAATAAATTTGTAGTCATCAACCGACCTATCGATCTAGTTCCTGTAGGCGACAAAGTTAGTTTGTGATGTTTATCTTTAATGAAAAATAGCAAAGTATGGAGACACAGTTTTGTGGAGAATGGTCACAACTCAGGACAGAATGATATGATCTTAATAAAAGATGAGCAAGAAAATCAATCAATCTTTTATGCCGATTATGGGTACGTAAATACTACACTCACTATTTAGAAAAAACTCTATTTCCCAAACTACGCTTTTTAAAAGCAAGCTGACGTTTAGATCCGTCAATGAGATGAACAACCGATTACTTATAATTTTTTATAGAATTGTTGGGCATCATTAAAAGTCGAGAAATGTACAATTTGCACAAAAGTGGACTTCCATCGTATAATTTTATACACAAGCGTTGCGAAGAAAAGAGCCGTCTAGGGAAGAATTGAATTCATTTTACGTATTTTAAGTATTTTGGATGCATGATTCTACAAATTAGAATTACTTTCAGCCGGGTGTAGTTGAAGATTCTAAAATCTGTTCCAACGCTCACGCTTGAGAGGGAAAAAAGGTTTGCCCATTGATTACTGTACACCGGAAGTCATGAGTTTTTCATATATCGAAAAATTTGAAGAAGAAGGTATACAATAGAAACATCAGCTTTTGTATCTTATTCTTTGTACATTGCGCATGACGTACAACGTTCTTATTGATTTGATTGATTTGATTTAACTTTATTACTGTGTTATCTGTATCAGTTCAAAAATTGGACTGGTCTCCCTACAAAAACACACTTCACCATACATATAATCATATCCAAAATTTATTAAAATCAAGTTACATAGCCAAGTCATAACCGTAAACTGTACAATGTTTTGAAAACCTTTTTATAGTACAATTACATTGCACTTCCTAACCTAGTCATTCAGTTGGTATTTTCAATATCAATAATCAAACCTATTTCGTAACATTATTATCATAGAATGTGTTACAATTACATATCACCCTATGTCAAAAAACCAAAAAATCAGAAAGAGAAAAACATGCAAACATTTCATTAGTTCCATTACATTAAAAAATGGGTTGTATTCTAAAAAATTAATCAGGTGATACAGAGTTTCAAAAACAAAAAGCAAAAAATTGAGATTCACTGAAAAATACAAATTTTTCTCGTTCTTTGCCAATGTAAATAATACTTTGAACTAAAAGCAGACTGCATGTAAGTGTAGCAGAGCTTTAATGTCCATTTGAAATTAAAACAAAAAACGAATATTCAAAATTAAATGCTGTTCAGTTGATCTCACTCGTTTACCCCTGTATACCAAGCAGACAATGGTTTGGTAGTATGTAATGGTTACAGTTCTGACGATGATAATACGGTATTCGGATAACGCTTAGATTCTTACGGAACGTCTCACAAGAACTAGCTCGGATAACGGAAAACAAACGTATATTTGAGGAAAATAGAAAAACGAGTAAAACAATTATTCTCAGGAGTAAATGATTGAGACAAACGAAATGATTGAAAGTTGGTAAAAGAATGGCATTTGACACAGTTTACATTTTTGTATCCTATGTTTTCTTGGTAAGAAATTCGTACTAAGAAAATCCAAGTGCACAATTAATCGGAAAAATTTGTTTTTAAAACACTGCATAAACTTATCAAACGATAGTTTTCCATGCCCAAAGGGAAAAGTACACGGTGTAGCGTCACAGAGAAAGCGTATACTGTATTCTTTTAATGTTGTTTCTATTTGAAAGACAAAACAACAGCCATATCAACGTGCTGCGCACGTTGATTCAATTTGGAAACCCTTGGTTCCAAATGGGCAGTCAGTTGAAGACTGATATGGAATCACACCATACCTCTTTCGCTTAAAAATGCAAGGACGGCCAAACGGTTTAATTTTTAGACTTCGTCTAAAAAACAATACTTAACTAGTGTCACTCCGCATAATATCCAGTATCAAATTTTGTTGCAAAAAATTTCTAGTAGAAATGAAATGGCAAAATGATGGAAAATGCTTGGAAACATGCAGTCGTATCGGGTTCGCACCTCGCTGGAATGTTAGTGGTTCAAAATAAATCTTCAAAAAACCTTATTGTCTGTAGCTAACCTATATGAACATACTATTGAGAAGTATCAGACTTGTTCATGCATTCTTGAAATCGACGATCCCATACCTTTAGAAATGCCATACTTCACAAATGGATTGGTTATGCATGTATGCAATGTTGTTAGATAATACAACTGCTCCAATGAACTTTATAATCTCCATTGAGATTTTCTGCATAATATCCAACATCAAGTGTGATGATATCTTTAGATGCTCATAATATATACACGCATATACAGCAAAATGTTTCCAACCTGACCGTATCAGGTTCAAACCTACCTGGGTGAAGATATGAAAAAAATTGCTTAACCAAAGAGCTTTTCATATATTACGGAGTTAAGGAAAGCAAACTAAAGTCACACTGTTCATACAAAAGATGACTTTCTTTGCATAATCAATCGTGGCAGTTTAAATGTTGAATATATATTTAAAGATAACAGCAGTAGCCATGAAAAAGATCCAAACTAGCGAGTAGCAAAAAGGTTGCTTTCGTTGAAAGACAAAGTCGCATGCCAAGAACTAAATAAATGCTTTCTCAATTAGAGTTTGCATTTGGCTGACTCCTGTTTTGTCGGCCGCAGAAAATGTAACACCAAGTATATTATCATATCAATTTGAAAACAGTAAATACTGATATTATATCTATAAATATTAGTGGAGTTCGAGTAATTACTGAATTAAACTTTGTAAAAGCAAAATCAAGATACAATAAACTAACTCTGACCTGTGTGTGGTTTTAAGTACTCTAATGAATACGAAATAGGAAAAAGGCAATATGAAAATATAACAATTTGTAACGCTTATTGCATTTTATTATAAAAAACAAAGCCACCCAATACAATATAAGCGGATAATGTAGAATTGATGACACTTGCTGGGACAATCCAATAAATTGTAATTGGCATAAACCCAACTATTAATTATGATCCACGTCATTTTCGGCGGCCGACAAAACAGGAGTCAGCCAAATGCAAACTCTAATTGAAAGCAACCTTTTTGCTACTCGCTAGTTATTTAAATTATTATAGGTTATGTAACAATCGCAACCTGTGTTGTGTATGTTAAAAGAGTTAGAAAAAATTTGGAGTAATCAGTAATTTTATGGGAGAAACTCTTTCAATTTTCCAGCTCCACCCAAGTCCTTGTAGTTACTTTTGTTCAAAATGGCGCAATTAATTTGAAAATTGAAAAAATGTCATTAGTATAACTCTGTGCTTCAAAAACGTGAACAACCCCATTTTTAGCAAAAAGGGATACCTTTTTCAATTTAAAAAGACAAAAGCTCATCAAGAACTGTCAGGTACTTCCAACTTTATTTAAATTAAATTGCCAACGGTTACGTAATCATATTACCAACCCAACTGTCTAGATGTGGCTGGAAATGAGAAAACAAGTTACAACAGGACAGTAATAAAGAAAATTGAACTAATCAGTACAGTAATCTTAATTAACTTTTACAGAGTAACTCAGCAAATATAATAAAGGAGAAATGCCAAAGTACATAATTCCTCATTCCCTTGTCAATACTTGGTATTACACCATTATTTCTCATTTAATGTAGAAGTTTCAGCTGTCATTGCAAAAATATTTCACACAAATACAAACCTAATTTAGGGCAAAATATGCTCTCAGACTTTAGCAAGGGTATTATTAGGCTTCGACTGCAAGTTGCAAGCCACACTTACTGCGCTGTGATGTACTGGGACCCCAAGTCCGATCAATGTGTTTTAATCTCCGGTTACGTCTATTGGATCTGGTGTTATTGCTACTATTTTGGCTACCTTGTGATTCCAGTGCTAGCACTTATGCTGTACATCCAGCTAGGTTTGGGAGAAATTCCAGACGATCCCAACACAAATGCTGGTCCACTCTCCTCCCAAAACGAAATAGCTAGGGTGTATCCAGTTTTTGCAAGTATTTTAATTGTCATAATCCTCCTGGCCGTAATAATGATCCAAGGCATGGTATATATTCTGAACAAAAATCGGGTTGAATTCTGCAACTTTATCAATGCCGCTTTCCAGCTCGATTTAAAACTTAAAGGTATTCTAATGTCTTTTTCCTAATTATTTATTCAAATTTGTATTAAACGATGAAATTATAGGATGTTCGTCTTCCTTCAGAACCATTTGAAACCACCCGGGGATCCCGTCAACTTGAAAAGACAACGAAACAAAATAAAAACAACGACGGGCTTGTATTTGTGGCTAGTGCTGTTTCATTTGTATTCCCATTTATCCTATATGTCTATTTTTTCCATCCTTCTGATCCCTTGCATCGCATCCTAGAGGATTTACTGGAAATTCATGTTGAACTGTCGGGAGCTGATATTTTGATCGATGCCGTATATTTTGTAGCCACTTATGCTTTTTTCAACACTGTCTTTTTGTATGTTTTAATTTGGATACTTGTCATCACAATGGCTTCAACTTGGATGAATGCAGCCATGCCTCTACACTTGGTTGGAGCACAATGCGATTACTTCCAAACCCGATCTCTTGGCGTCCTCAACGTCAACAAGATACTATGGATTTACCGCTGCCAACAATTGTTTAGTTGTTATGCCAATGAAATTTTGGCTAGGTTCATTGTTGCTATTCACTATGGCATCATACACCTCCTTTTTGCAGCTTTTGGCTACATCATCATAAGATACTTCCGAGTTATCATAGACGCAGGCGAGTATAAACTTTTGGTACTGTTTTCGGTCGTTTGGATCTTGTCTCTGACATTCTCCTGGGTTGAATGCAGTTTTCTTGGAAATCTTGTAAAATCATCGAGTAGCATGAAAGACACCCTAATTGATTTAACAGGAAGGAAAACACTTTCACATAAAGTAGCACGATCTTTTCCTGTTCTTGTTTTGCACACAACTTATCCCCTCTTCACACTTGATAAGCAAGCCATTCTCCAATTTTTAAATAGCGGAATTGCTAATATTGTGAATTTGCTTTCTTTGAACTAGTTGCACTAAAATAGACTTAATGTGAGTAAACCAATACAGCTTTTAATGTTACCTTGTCAAATATCTACTTGAACATTTAAAAAAATGTTAACCAATTTCAACTATCGTTATAAGCGAATATCAATTTGATATATTTGTGGTCAGCCAAGTTAAATATTGTTAAAAAACTGAATAGAAAATAAATTCTTTTTTTGCAGAAAACGATTATATAAAGGTTCATTTTAAAGTTAGTCGTAATTTACCAAGAAATGAATAAACTGCAGTTTTTTTGAAGAATTTATAGTGTATCTGTTACTGAGCAAACCATTCAGAGAAGACTGATTAAATTTTTATACATCAGTTGAATACTTCTTTTGAAAGATTATTGGATGAAGTATTTGCAGAAAATAACTTTCCTTTCGTTAGATATAGAATTTATGTGGGTACTGAAAGTTTTATGCTTGTCGATTGAGACATTAAGTAGTTTTCCCGTCGAAAATAGATTTGGTGTGGTAATTGTCCTATAGGTTGGTATCCGAAGAGTAATCATTCGTTTGCCATAACTAATTTGATCAAACTAATTACAAATAATTATAAAATCATATTTATCATCCTCATTGTTTGATATTCGTTTGTTTCCAGCATTGATGTATTATTTAATTTAAAATACTGTATAAACTAATATTGTTTGTTCCATTATAATAAGTCCAAAATATGCATCCAGTTGGCCGCATAAAAATGACTTAGAAACCTACGCGTTTTTATTAATGAGTTTGCAAAATAACACGTAAAAGTAGAATTTAGAAGAAAGTAGAAGAAGATGGTCTTTGTAATTACAGTTGTCACGAATGTTTAAATGACTTACATAAATTACACTTCCATATAAATTACGCGTGTTTGACCACCAGGATATAATCGCTGACAACAAGTTTCTACCAATTTCCATTAGCAAGGAGGCGTTTTATCAGGAAGCAGTGCACGTAAGTAGAGTAGAAATAAAAGTAGACTTGATTACTTAATTACCCTTTCTAAAAATGAATACTAAATAAATGAATGTGCTTTTGGACTTTTATCAGTCACTATCAACACAGTTTGGATCATTAAAGTTTCCACGTCAAACCAAAGATTGTCACTTGTTAAAAAGTAAATATCTTATCTCTCTCACTGCTTTAACAGTTCAAGCAGTAACGATTTTGTTAGGATTCTTCCTACTCGTTCCTTATTCAGCATTAGCTTCGTCCAAGGATGAAAATCGACAACAGTTTTCGTATCATGCAAAACGTCATTACGGAGCAGTTAGCTTTTGGGAACTATCCGTACTCTCCAGTTCACATCAGCGGATGGGGTTACTTTGGACCAGGTCAAATGTTCCCACAAACAAATCAGGAAAACTCTTACCAACATAAATCAAACCAATTTGGCGGGGGCAATACAATTACAACCAAGGTGTAGATCTGAACAGTTTCGGAGGAACCCATCAAACAAATGCAGGAATTGGAGGTGTTTAGAGCTTTCGCGGGGGCAGCAATGGCCCGAAGTTAAAATTATAACAAGAACGAGTTACTCAACCAGAGTGATCCTAAATATTGATTTGCTTCTATTAATTTTATTCATTATGTAATGATGCTTAATATGATTTCTTCAGAATTTCAAAAACTATTGGGAGATACATACAACAACGGTGGATCACATTAGACCAATGCTAGTATAGGTAGAATCCTAAATTTTAGATCACATCAACTATCTTAGAATTCCTTAAAGGGATATCATTGTAATTGTTACCCAATATTAAAACCATTGGTTTACTAACAACCTGTTTTCAATTAACTTTCACACTGGGAAATCATTCAATTGACGTGTTCTTGTATACCTGGTACAACCAATTTTTGGAAAATTAAAAGCTCGAATGAAAATTGTTGGGAATACGCAAATAGAGCATATTAGAAAGGGAAGCTTAAAATTTTATTTTCTCTCCCTCTCCATTTAAAATCATATAATACCTCTGCTGCAGCATTGCGCAATTTATATGAAAATTGAAAAACGTCATTCTCATAACTTATGCAATTCATTGATTTGATCAAGCCAACTTTTGGAAACCATTTAAAAAGAAGCATTTCAATCAATCGAAATTTAAATACAATAACGGATACAATTTCTCCAAATTACTCCACCTAACATGGGAAGCGGGTATTAACATCTCGGTATCTATTTAAAAATGGCAACGCTTGTGTAACTAATTGTAAGTTATGAAATTTACTTTTCAAAACAATTAACAACAGTAGATCATCGAAGAAAATTGAACTTATCAAAACAATCTTAAAAGAACTTTTACCGAGTTTAAAAAAATAACTGGAATGTCAAGGAAGTGTCCAATTTCCTTATATTCTCATTCCGTTGTCAGTACTTGGCATTACATCATTATTTTTATTCAACCTGATTCTTTTCAGTTTCCATAATAAAAAATAAGTTTCTAAAAAATGAATTAAAATATTTGGTTCTCTGACTTTAACAAGCCCATTATCAAGCTTTGGCTTTAAGTTTCCAGTGACGCATCTTCCAAAGTAATGCACGGGCGCATCAAGTAAGATGCTGAATGTGTTTTAATCTCTGGTTCTATCCGCAACGCACGCTTCGACAATGTAAGGTACTCTACTATATTCAATTCTATAATCAAGGGATTATTTAATATTGTATCAAGATTCCTAAACGAGATCAAATATTCGGAAGCATCTTACAAAACAGAATTAAACAAGAAAATTCAACTACATAACGGAAGTAACCAAGCTATTTCATCATTATACTATTTAAATTGTATTTATTTCTTTAATGTCAATTCAATTTATTCCTAAACAAATGTTAAATCCAAAGCGTAGACGATTTACTTTCGATGTTATGTTGTTTCCAAATTTCATATCATCTTCCTTTGTGTATCAAACGTTTGCCATCAAATTTAAATTTCAAGAGTAAGCAGCTCACAAGAAAAAAGTCAGGTACTGTTAATTGAATAAACCCATGTCAGTTGGAAGTTATACGATATTTGAGTTATACGAATCGCAAATGAAGTTAAAAGTTGAAAAACAGCTTATGAAACCAAAATTAAGGGGAAACTTGACCTAATCGAAACTTTCAATTTTTGTTAGCATTTATCAATTAAGCGACAACTGAAATAAAAAGGAAGTAACCGAAGAGTTGCCACATTGGTTATCAAATTCTAACCATTTATTTATTTTGTAATAAGGTTTGGAATTCCCAAATGTGATTGGATAAGATAAAACAGGTTTCGAAATACAATTGTTCAAGAAATATGAGCTAATCAAAAAGCTCACATAAAGTAGTCAAGTTCCGGCAAGTGAATTCAATCTTGTCCCATATTGAATCCAAAGCACTGTGATCATTTTCCTCAAGGTTTTCCCCCGAACCATAACCTAGACTGACTAAATCGAATCCAAAAAAATTATTATCCGATTAAAATTTCAAAATTTAATTGCAAAGCTTACCAACTCACGACCAGATAATGTAGACAGTAATAAGATATAGTGAGTTAGTGGTTATTTAAAAAATTCACGAATTGAATTCACAAATGGAATTAAAAGGAGAAAAACAAGTTACGAAAGGCAAATCATTAAGAAAATAATCAAAAAACTTAATTCTTCCTCAGCAAGTTACGAAAGAACTAGAAAAAAGTAAGTAACAAAGGTTAAAATTTATCATTCCTATATGACCACTGGAGGTCACTTCAATTATTCTTCCTCAGAGTAAAAACTTTCTCCATTTTCAATAAAACAACTAAAACACACTTAAATTGAAGAAGAAAAGATGCTCTCAGACTTCAGCAAGCGCATAATCAAGCTTCGACTGCAGGTTGCAAGCTACACTTACTGCGCCGTGATGCACTGGGACCCCAAATCCGATCGCTGTGTTTTAATACCCGGTTATGTCTATTGGATATGGTGTTATTGCTACTATTTTGGGTACCTGGTAATTCCAATGCTAGCCCTCATGCTTTGTATCCAGCTAACGTCAGAAGAAATTCCGGACGATCCCAATGCAGTTGATGACTCGTCCTCTTCTGAAAAAGAAATGGCTAGGTTGAACCCAATTTTTGCAATGATCATGAATGTCATACTCATCACACTTGTCATTTTGTGTCAAGGGATGGTATACATTTTGAATGAAATGAGAGCTGAGTTCTGCAACCTTATAAATGCCGCTTTTCAGCTAGATTTGAAACTTAAAGGTATTCGGATATTTCACAACACATTTTTAAACCGAAGATTAATCCCGTATTTCAATTTTTCAGAACCATTTCAAAGCCGGGAAGGATCTCGTCTCCTACACAAGGTTATGAAGATGAACAGAAAAAACGATGGGCTTGTGCTTTTTGCATGCGTTATTTCGTTTTCTTTTTCATTTTTACTGTGTCTCTGGTTTTTCCACCCATCGGAACCACTCCATTCTATACTAGAAAGCATACTAGAAATTGATATCAAGCCATCGTTAACTATTTTTCTGATCGATGCAGTCTACTTTGTTTGTGCATACGCAGGGGCTAACACAATGTTTTTATACATTTTGGTTTGGATTCTCGTTATCACAATATCTGTCACTTGGATGAACGCTGCCCTGCCCGTCAGCAGTATTGGAGGGGATGGCAATTACTTTCAAACCCAGTCACTGGGTGTCCTCAATATCAACACGATTATATGGATTTATCGCTGCCAACAATTGTTCAGTTGCTATGCTAACGAAATTCTGGCTAGGTTCATCGTTGCGATTCACTACGGAATTTTGCATTTTGTTTTTGGGTATTTTGGCTACATGCTTATTAGACATTTCCATGTTTTCATGGATGCTAAGGAGTATCAAGTTTTTATTCTATTTACGGTGGCGTTTATTATGTCTTTTACAATCATCTGGATTGAATGCAGCTTTCTTGGAAATCTTGTCGTATCATCAAGTAACATGAAAGACACCCTAATTGATTTGACAGGAAGGAAAAAACTTCCTCACAAAGTGGCACGCTCTTTTCCTTGTCTAGTTTTGCACTCTACTTATCCCCTTTTCACACTGGATAAACCGGCCATTCTCGAGTTTCTCAATACTGGCATCGATCACATTGTAAATTTGCTTTGTCTGTACTAGAACCATAATACTTCTGCTTTATTTTTTAAATATGAACTATAATTTTTTCGAAAGCGGTTTTTGTTGTTCATTCGGTTTAACTTCAATTTTTAAATGCTGCACGCTGATGCTTGAATTTTATTGATTTTCAACTGTCATCTATTAAATCAGCTACAACTAGATATATCATAAGTAAACAAGTTTACTAAATATTTTAATTATAAGTTTTATTAATAATTAGCTGTAGCAAGTATATATAACAATTTATTTGTTAAGATATTTATTAGTCTATGATATTACTTTCATTGTAAAATGTTGAAAACTAGGAAAAGTGTACATTGTGAAATAACGATAAAATAAATAAATTATGTATGCGGTGCTCTTGTCTCAAAATACGAATAAGGCTATTCAGAAATGTTTATTTTTCTTATTCCTTACTCTAAAACCTTGGTGGTTAAGTGCATTCTATTAGATTTTTCCAAAACATTAATTTTTCTGAAATCACCGACATTTTCGGAATTCAAAATAATAATTTTCGAGTTGATACTTTTGAAATGTATAACATCTTTAAACATAATTAAAACATATATATAAGACATTGTTTCCGTTACATTGTAAGACAACATTCGCAATAAAAAGAACGTAATACTGCAGTCAGAGTTTTTACCTAGCAATATGTGTTTGTTGCAAAAAATTTTTAACTTTATTGTATTTTGTAAAAGCAAATTATGTGTGCTCGTAATGAGATGGAAATCATTTAATCTCTATGCTCTATATCTTGGAAAAAGTTGAGAAAAAAATTCTCATTTTAAATCAGTTTAAAATCTTATTTCCAGTACACAAATTTGATTTGAGTTGCGTATTACTCATACCACAATATAGAATACAACCTGAAAATTAAAAAAATGGAAATATTTCGAATCTGTAATCTAATTGATTTAATCTTGCTCAAAAAACATTCTATCATTTCACAGAAAAGTTGAATCTAATTAAAATTTCAATTTATCTAACCATTTAACATAAATTACATAACAATAGTCATTTTCTCTCAGGGTCAAATCCTCCAATTTACATTACAAGTTGCATCCATAACCAAATTTCTCCAACGAATTTAAATTTAAATTAGGAAGCTTGATTGGCCGAGATTAGGTTCGGTACTTTACGCAATCCTAATCCTACGTTACTTTTGTAATCATGTAAGGAAATTCCCAAATGAGAATGAGATAAGGTAATAGGAATGAACTTACGAAACTTATTAACTGAAAGTTGTTTAATTTAATCTGTTAAAATCTTAAATTCAATTTCGTAACAATCCTTCGTTTTCTTCCAAACCATTCTAAGTTGCATCACCGACTCAACAACTACCATGACCATGAGATTTCAATCCAATTTAATAAAGTGGAAGGCTAACTAGAGCGCGGTCAGGAAGTTTCAACATTAGCCGTAATAGAATCTAGTGGGTGGGTCGTTATTTAATAAAGTTACGAAGTAAATTCACAATTTAAATTAGAAAGAAATGCAATTTACGAAAGCCGAAACCCTAAGAAAATTGAACTAATCAAAAACTTACTTCAGCGTTTTCGAGTTGCGAAACAACTGGAAAGAAAAGGGAGCAACCAAGGTCCCAAATCAGTCACTCCCTTTTGGCCTTCTGGTATCACTACATTAATTCTCTTTCATTGTAAAACCTTTGTTAAGCTAAAATATAACATAAGCATCCCAAACGAAAGTAAATCAAGGAGTAAAAGATGCTTTCAGATTTCAGCAAGCGTGTAATCAAGCTACGGCTGCAAGTTGCCAGCTACACCAACTGCGCCGTGATGCACTGGGATACAAAATCCGATCGCTGTGTTTTAATTTCCGGTTATGTCTATTGGATTTGGTGTTATTGCTACTACGGCAGTTATCTGATTAGTCCTATACTTGCCCTGATTCTCTACATCCAGCTAAGTTCAGGGGAAATTCCGGATGATCCCAACATTACTTCTAGTTCATCCTCCTCAGAAAAAGAAATGGCAAGGTTGAATCCAATTTTTGCAATGATGATGATAGGAATCCTTATCATACTTATTAATATGTGCCAAGGGATGGTTTACATTTTAAACAATACGAGGATCGAGTTCTGCAACTTTATCAATACCGCTTTCCAACTGGACTTGAAGCTCAAAGGTATACATATATTTTACCGACTATATTTTCACCACCAAGAAATATTAAATTTGGATTTTTTCCTTTTATAGAGCCATTCAAAAATCGGACAGGATCTCGTCTTATCAATAATGTAATGAAAATGAACAGAAACAACGATGGGCTTGTCCTTTTCGCATGCTTCATGTCATTTATAGCTCCATTTCTAATGTTTCTCTACTTTTTCCACCCATCAGAACCTTTTCATTCCATACTTCAAGAAATGCTTGAAATTGATATCAAACCATCAATATCCATTTTTCTAATCGATGCTGTTTACTTTGTATGCATTTATGCAACCTGTAACACCTTCATTTTATTTATTTTGGTTTGGATACTTGTAATTACAACGTCCGTCACTTGGATGAATGCTGCAATGCCAGTCAACATTGTTAATGCAGACGGCAATTACTTTCAAACTCAATCCCTGGGTGTGCTTGATGCCAACACGATTCTGTGGATTTATCGCTGCCAACAATTGTTCAGTTGCTATGCTAACGATATCCTGGCAAGATTTGTGGTTACAATTCATTATGGCATCGTGCATCTCGTATTTGCAGTTTTTGGATACATTCTTATAAGACACTTCCAGATTTTCATAGATGCAAAAGAGTATCAGATTTTGTTACTCTTCTCAGGAGCATTTTTTGGGTCTCTGGTGTTCTCCTGGCTGGAATGCAACTTTCTTGGAAATCTTGTTGTCTCATCAAGTGACATGAAAGGCACGCTAATTAATTTGACCGGAAGGAAAAAGCTTTCCCATAGAGTAGCACTGTCGTTTCCATATCTGGTTTTGCACTCTACGTATCCTCTATTTACACTGGATAAGCAAGCTATTCTCCAATTTGTTAATACTGGGATTGATCACATCGTAAATCTTCTCTGTTTGTACTAGCATCAAATTAGTTACACTCTGCTCTCTTGGAATATGAATTCTCATTTTTATGAAATCTTCGCATTTTGTGCTTTTGATCTTTTTAACATTAGTGTCCCAATTATGTTTATTAAATATTTAAATATTAAGTATTTACACTAACCAGTAGCAAGTATATATAATAATATGTACGTTAACATATTAGTAGTTACTTAAATATACTGTCGTTGTACAAAGTTGAGAAAAATGCACAAGATACGATTAATATAAAACTAAAATATGGAACTGTTGTAGTAAGATATAAATGTGGCACGATCACGAAAAAATTATTGTTCTTTATTTTAAAAACCCGTTTTCTGAGCGGCATCAATTAGATTTATCCAAATAAACACGAATCTTTCTCATATCATCGGTATATTCAGAATTGAAAGTATTTATTCCAGAATAGTTAAACAAGAATTAATTAGAATAATATTTTTTGAGCTGATACTTTTAAATTTAATTCATTTTTATTCCACGATGTGGATTTCTTCATCAGCTATCATATAATTTTGTATTAATTTCTTCACTTAAGATGTCACATTGATTGACATACATGAAAACCATTCAAGTTGGATTAGCAGAATGTTTTAGATAATTGTTCTTCATTGGTAATTTAAGTTATATGACCAGCTCTAATGCTGTACTGAATAACATCTTTAGAACATAATTCAAACTGCCCCAAAAACGGCAATACAAAAAACGTTTTCCCTATTTTGTGCCCCAGTAAGTTCAAACCATTTTGACACTTTTCAAACTCGAGGTCTCAAAACAAAAGATTTTATTTTCCTAAAAGAAAAAAATTGTGACAGTGACTTGAAATCGACCAAAATTAGGTTGGGTTATGTTGAGACTATACCTGGAGCGACCATGTGAAGGGACGGAACACGATTTCAAGCGCAATTTTTTTACAAGTGACAGGAACGTTTGTGTGTAGATTCACAAAACGATTCTGGGTACCCTTTTACGTTTGTCAAATGTGGAATGCGGATATTAAGATAGTAGTTACTAAATTTTAACTGGTTTAACTTATTGTTGAGTAGTGTAATAGAAGTATAACGACTCGTTCAAACAGAGTTATAATGTAATAAAAATTTGGAACTGAAAGCCAAATGGAGTGGTATGTTGTGTTTAAATGTAGGTTAGGCAGAAAACATGAATAGTTTTTTGACGTTGTCATGTTCATGTATGTCAAACATAAAATAAAAACGTAAAAGGATTTATTTTCGGAAAGAATATTTTAATATTATAAACTAGACATTTAGATTGACTCCAACATTTTGAGTTTTTAGAGAAGTTGAGCTAAAGTTCGCCTTATCTTGAATTTACATAAAATCATTTTTTATACTGTCAACTTTTACTTCCAATTACCATGTTCTAGCATGGGATTTAGTCAGAATGGTTTTATTTTTTCCTTTTTAAACATAGACGGGGAGTATTTTTTAGCCATCTTGACTGTTTTGTTTGAAATTTTAATACTTTACCAAACCTTTTTGATGTAAACAATATTTAACATGAACAAGATTGGAAGTTCAGGAAAAATAAAAAATGTCTGAGTTCGTTTTTATCGGAAGAGTGTTGTGCCAAAAAACACTCTCTATAGAACGCGGATTCATGCAGAACTCAACATTTTATAAAATATCAAAAATGTCGTTCTCACGAGCAGCAAACCACGTTCAAAAATACCTTCAACTATTTTTTCCTATCCCTTACTCCATCCAGGGTTCCCGTTACAAAACATCTGAGTCATCTCGATTTTCAAAAATTTACTGGAGGTTAAGTAAAGCAGGAGTTACATTTTTATTGATACCGCCCATCTGGAGACTGCTTTCACTTAAGTCCACATGGAAAAATAATAAGGATTTAGAACAACTCGGAAAGAACGTTACTTTCTTCATGATATTGTGTTGTGCATTTTCAACATATCGAATGCTAGACCAACATAGAAGCTCTATTATTTACCTACCATTAAATGTTACGGTATGGAAAAATAATCAAAATTCAGGAAATAAAAAGTGGAAAAAATTATCAATAAAAGACTTGATTGTGTACGAATTAAGTTTAATCATAACTGTAGCTTATCCGTTGATAGTTTCAATGTTACCTCTTCTCCGAGACTATGAACTGTTGGAAGTGTTGTTGTCAACGGTATTACAAGTGAACCAACAAAACCACCTAATTTTAGTAAAGTTTGTTGTCGTCAGTTTTTACTTTGTACTGACCTTTCATGCCGCTCCCATTTCTTGCAATTTTGTTAGCGCTCCTGGTGATTGCAGAGACAACTTTTGAAGTTAACTCAAAAACTCAGTGTTGACTAGTTTTTAAAACTACAAGGTTATGTTTAAAAACTGTTTGAAACAGTATAGAATAATTCAGTTGATTTCTGGGATCTCGTATGAGTTTTTGAAAGAGTTTCTTGCGGCCCTCGTTGCTGTTGGAGTAATACAAACTTCTTGTTGTGCGTACTTTACTTTGCTGTGCTATAAATACTTGCCTATTGTAATGTACTTCGGGTGGGCATCAATAACGGCTGGGGTTATTACAATTATTTTTCTACTCATTACTTTGGCAAGTATTCCGTATAGAAATATTGAAGCTTTCAAGCTAGGTTGCTTGCAAAATATTTTAATTTTCAAAGCCGAATCGGAAGGAACTCAGGTCATTTACTGCAATAGGATTTCCAATTGGGTTTATTAGGATTGTGCAGGCGGGTGTCGCCTTGACCATTTCGGATGTGGACCAAAAAGCACAAATCACATTAAATTTTAAGCAACACTTAATGTTGTAATTGTTAATTTCTAAGAACTTTTACCAGACACACAAAATCATTCCAATTTTGTACGATTAAATCACTGTTTCGCAATTAATTAAATAAATTCAGTAAACAACAGTAATTTTAGTAGAATAAAAACGGTCTTGCGAAATATGACTAGATTCTGTTTTCGACTTGTATTTTTCTTTTTCACTTGATTTTTTAAAAATTTATCTAACGTCGTTAAATATATCTTTCATAATTTTAGATGTGTAAATGATAGCAAGTAGGGATTCTGTAAATACCTGCAGTCCAATGACGCTGTTCATATCATATCATAACTATATTCTTGTAGGAATGCATGCAAAGCTTAAAGTTCATAAAAATTGTGTGTACAATGTACACTGTACATAAATGACATACATCTAAATCTTTGCAAAAAAGACAGATTGTTCACACTTTGAAGGCAGCATAGATTCTGGAGAACCCCTAACTTTGTTGGAAAGTGATATCCACCAATTGAATTAAACTCAATTTATGTAAATATTTACTTAAACTTATAATAGTTTACTCAAATGTATAATAATTAATGTTAAAACCAACATTTACAATTGCTAGCATTTTTGAGTAAAGAAGTTTAATTCAAACATTAAAAAATATATGCAACTTATTACGTATATTTTACACGTGTATGTAACATTTGTATAAAAAAATTCAAAAGCCTATTTCAAAAATGCCAACCATTAAATAAAGGGCGTGCAACTTACCTTATGTATACCCATTATGATGGCTACAATAGATGTGAATTATGCGCTACATTAACCTGGTAAGTACCAAAATTGAAATTTTGGCAGCCTTTATCTTAATGGTTTGGCATTTTTGAAATAGGCTTTTGAATTTTTTATACAAAATGTTACATACACGTGTAAAATATACGTCGTAATAAAGTTGCATATATTTTAATGTTTGAATTAAACTTCTTTACTCAAAATGCTAGCAATTGTAAATGTTGGTCTTTACATTAATTATTATACATTTGGAGTAAACTATTATAAGTTTAAGTAAATATTTACATAAATTGAGTTTAATTCAATTGGTTGGATATCACTTTCCAACAAAGTTAGGGGTTCTCCAGAATCTATGCTGCCTTCAAAGTGTGAACAATCTGTCTTTTTTGCAAAATTTTAGATGTATGTCATTATCGTACAGTGCTACCATTGTACACACAACTTTCTTATGAACTTTAAAGCTTTGCATTGCATTCCTACAAGAATATAGTTATGATATGATGATGACCAGCGTCATTGGACTGCAGGTATTTACAGAATCCACTTGCTATATTATACCACATCAACATTATGAAAAGATATAATTTAACGACGTTAGATAAATTTTAAAAAATCAAGTGAAAAAGAAAAATACAAGTCGAACAGAATCTAGTCATATTTCGCAAGACCGTTTTTATTCTACTAAAATTACTGTTGTTTACTGAATTTATTTAATTAATTGCGAAACAGTGATTTAATCGTACAAAATTGGAATGATTTTGTGGTGTCTGGTAAAGTCTTAGAATTAACAATTACCATTAAGTGCGCTTGCTTAAATTTAATGTGATTTGTGCTTTTTGGTCCCATCCGAAATGGTCAAGGCGACACCGCGCCTGCACAATCCTAATAAACCCAATGGGAATCCTATATTGCGTAAATGACCTGAGTTCCTTCCGATTCGGCTTTGAAAATTAAAATATTTTGCCAGAGCAAGCTCTTGAAAGCTTCAATATTTTCTATTACGGAATACTTGCCAAAGTAATGAGTAGAAAAATAATTGTAATAACCCCAGCCGTTATTGATGCCACGCCCAATTACAATAGGCAAGTAATTTAGAGCACAGCAAAGTTAAAGTAGCACAAACAAGAAGTTTGTATTACTCAACAGCAACGAGGGCCGCACAAGAAACTCTTTTAAAAACTCATACGAGGATCCAGAAATCAACTGAATTAATTCTATACTGTTTCAAACAGTTTTTAAACATAACCTTTGTAGTTTTTAAACTAGTCAACACTGTTTTTGAGTTAACTTCAAAGTTGTCTCTGCAATCACCAGGAGCGCTAACAAAATTGCAAGAAATGTGGGAGCGGCATGAAAGGTCAGTACCAAGTAAAAACTGACGACAACAAACTTTACTAAAATTAGTGGTTTTGTTGGTTCACTTGTAAATACCGTTGACAACAACACTTCCAACAGTTCATAGTCTCGGAGAAGAGGTAACATTGAAACTATCAACGGATAAGCTACAGTTATGATTAAACTTAATTCGTACACAATCAAGTCTTTTATTGATAATTTTTTCCACTTTTTATTTCCTGAATTTTGATTATTTTTCCATACCGTAACATTTAATGGTAGTAAATAATAGAGCTTCTATGTTGGTCTAGCATTCAATATGTTGAAAATGCACAACACAATATCATGAAGAAAGTAACGTCTCCGAGTTGTTCTAAATCCTTATTATTTTTCCATGTGGACTTAAGTGAAAGCAGTCTCCAGATGGGCGGTATCAATAAAAATGTAACTCCTGCTTTACTTAACCTCCAGTAAAATTTTTGAAATCGAGATGACTCAGATGTTTTGTAACGGCAACCCTGGATGGAGTAAGGGATAGGAAAAAATAGTTGAAGGTATTTTTGAACGTGGTTGCTGCTCGTGAGAACGACATTTTTTGATATTTTATAAAATGTTGAGTTCTGCATGAATCCGCGTTCTATAGAGAGTGTTTTTGCACAACACTCTTCCGATAAGAAAAAAACTCATAATTTTTTAATTTTCCCTGAACTCTCAATCTTGTTCATGTTAAAATATTGTTTACATCCAAAAGGTTTGGTATAGCATTAAAATTTCATAGAAACCAGTCAAGATGACTAAAAAATACTCTCTGTCTATGTTTAAAAAGGAAAAAATAAAATCGTTTCAAAAAAATCCAGGACTAGAACATGGTTATTGGAAGTAAAAATCGACAGTATTCCAAAATGATTTTATATAAATTTTAAATAAGGCAAACTTTATCATAACTTCTCTAAAACTCAAAATGTTGGAATCACCTAAGTTTAGTTTCATACTGAAAATTTATTATTTCGAAAATAAATCCTTTTCACGTTTTATTTATGTTTGAATACATGAACATGACAACCGTAAAAAAACTATATTCATGTTTTCTGCCTAACCTACATTTAAACACAACATACCACTCCATTTGGCTTTCAGCTTCCAAATTTTATTACATTATAATGCTCTAACTTTAAACGAGTCGTTATACCTTCTATTACACTACTCAACCAATAAGTTAAACCAGTTAAAATTTATAACTACTATCCTCTACATATCCGCATTCCACATTTGACAAACGGTCAAAAGGGGTACCCCACGAGAATCGTTTTGTGAATTACACACCAAACCGTTCCTGTCACTTGTAAAAAATCTGCGCGCTTTGACCAATCGTGTTCCGTCCCTTCACATCTGGTCGCCTCCAGGGTATATATTTCTCAACATAACCCAACCTACAATTCCTCTGGTCGATTTCAAGTCACTGCTCACAATTTTTTTCTGTTAGGAAAATAAAATCTTCTTGTTTTGAGCACCTCGAGATTTGAAAAGTGTCAAAATGGTTTGAACTACTGGGGCATACAAAATAGCGGAAAACGTTTTCTCCTGATTGCCGTGTGGTTGCAGCGGCCCCCCGCCCTCCGGGCCAGTCTTGATATTATGTTCTAAAGATGTTAATTTCCAGACACCATCTACGAGCCTGGCATATAACTTACAATTACCAACTGCTCAAGCAACAAGTATCTAAACATTTTCTGCTAATCCAACTTGATATGCGGTTTTCATGTATGTCAATCAATCGTGACATCTTAATGAAGAAATTAATTTACAAAATTATATCGATAGCTGATGAAGAAATCACACACTCGACTGGAATAAAAATGAATTTAAATTTAAACGTGATCAGCCTCTAAAAATTGTAAGCCACATATCTGATTCTGGTTAACTGATTCCTGGAACTGAATACTTTCAATTCTGAACACCCCCCGTAACCGATGAATATGACGAAATGGAATCGTCGCTTTAGTTGGATTAAATCTACACCTTCGATCCCGCCCCCTCACGAAACGGGCTTTTTAAAATCAAACGAACACATAACTTTTTTCGGCTGCATCGTCGCCACCACTCTCTCATATCTTACCTACAACCAGTTCCCCATATTTTAGTTTTATCCACTTAACATCGCCTATCTTCGTGTCATTTCTCTCAACCCTCCTTGTACCACCTCTCCCTACCAACGACAGTACCTATCTTACAGTAACTCACTGATATCGTTAACGTACATATTATCTATACTATACTCTCACCCATCTAACTCTCTCGTCCCTCGTCTCTGTGATTGCACACACTAGTCTTTCCACTATCCTCACAACACGCACTCACTCACACATCATATCACTCACTATGACACTAACTCTCCTATCCACACTATACATAACATCAAACACTGCATCACACATACGACTATCGCAAGATTATCATAAAAAAATCCAGATCATTCATATTCCAGAGAGCAGAGTGTAACTAATTTGATGCTAGTACAAACAACGCAGAAGATTTACGACGAGGAGCGCCCGTCCATCCTTCGCTGTGTTCACCTACTTGATCCTCTCACTGCGAATCCAGCCTACATTCACTCCTGCATCACTCTCACTTCACTTGAGACACATCTCCACACACTGCTATACACGCTCCCTTGGACATCAGCTCCTGTGATCCTAAGCCACGTCTCGCCTTACACCTCACACTCACTTATACCTACACCTCGTACGCTAGCACGTCCCGAGCTTCTCCCCACTCACACACCTATATACAACGACTATCACATACCGTTCTATCCTTTCAACATACTCGCGCGCGATATCACACACTCCTCCTCTCTACTACATCTCATCGGTCTCACACACTCACATAATAGTCGCTTCTTCCTACATCCAGCTTCCACTCGACATGACGACACAACATCTCTGCAACCACGACACCACACTCCACTCTCCCAACTATCCACCACGAGTAAAACACCAGATCACCTCACACACACTCTCCTTCCTCCACCGCACAGCAGCACACACCATATGTTCCTCGCATCTCCGCACTACTCTACTCACCTCGATCCCTTATCGACACAATCGTAACGTCTCTTCACTCACAGAACTCTACTCTCATAATCATACTGCACAATTATTCTGCACAGTATCGCACCCATTAAATCACACTCGTTTAGAACTCTCTACTAATCACAGTCACACGAACTCTCTAACCACAAATCTCTCAAGCGATAATCACTATCTCACTCCCTGTTATGCCCTCCTCCTACCACGCCCTACCTCCTCACACCTCCTCTTTCTCTTCTCTCCTTCACACCCCGCCCCACTGCCTGCCCAGTAACCCCTAGTCCGTATTCTCATTCGCTTCCCGCCTAATCACACCTTGCCTCCTCGTTTAGCACAAAACCGATCCATCCAAGCTCCCATATACACCTCGTTGTCATCAAGCACAGCCAGGGATTGAGTTTTGAAAGGTAATACCTCCTCTTTCGCTGCTCTCGTCATCCATTCACAGTCTCATATCTCGTCGACCTGACACATCCACGCACTTACCATCCAACCTCGGTCAACGTAATGATTTTCAACATATAACTTCTCGACAGTACCATCTCCAAAACCAAAATAAATAAAATTTGAAGTGTTACAGCGTTGCTATAAATGCCATACAAAAGTAACAGGCATCGATATAAGAAAAGATGAGATATGATGGTTGGCATGATTTCCCAAAATTTTTTCAAAAGCATTTCTTGAAGTTAGTGGAATGAAAAGGTTCTGAGGGTGGAAAAAGTAGAGAGAAACAGTTCAGAAACTGCGAGCTATAAATGACATGAAGCATCGCCGAAAAGGACAACGCCATCTTGATTTCTGTTCATTTCTTACATTATTGATAAGACGAAGATCCTGCCTGGATTTTCTGAATGGCCTCCTGCTAAGAAGGAAAATCCAAATTTAATATTTATTGGTGATGCACACTCAGTCAGGCTTCGGCGCTAAAAAATATGTATCCTTTGTAGCTTCAAGTCCGTTGGAAAGGCGGGTATTGATTAAAGTTGGGCGAACTCGATGCCTACGTTATTGCTTTAAAATGCATAAACCATTCCCTGGACCACATAGCAATAAGTCATGCATCAAGGATTCTCGTTTCTCCCTTCATCATCATCATTGCAGAAAATTGGATTCAACTTGCATTTTCTTCTGAGGAGGAATCGAACTAGAAGTAATGTCCTGGATCCCATCCGAATTCTCCCGACTAGCTGGATGTAAGAGAATCAGGGCAAGTATAGGACTAGATCAGATAACATGCCGTAGTAGCAATAACACCAAATCCAATAGACATAACGCGAAATTCAAAACACAGCGATCGGATTTTGTATCCCAAGTGCCAATCACGGCGCAGTTGGCCCCAAGACATGTAGCTGGCAACTTGCAGCCGTTAGCTTGATTACACGCTCTGCTGAAAATCTGCAAAGCATCTTTATACCCTTGCATTTACTTTCGTTTGGCATGCTTGATGTTATAATTTTACTTAACAACACGGCTTTTACCAATGAAAGAGAATTAATGATAGTAGATACCAGAAGGCCAAAAGGGAGTGACGGATTTGGGACCTTGGTTTCTCCTTTTCTTTCAGTTTGTTTCCGGCCAACTACGAAAAACGCTGAAGTAAGTTTTTGATTAGGTTCAATTTTCTTAGGGTTCGGCTTTCGTAATTGCATTTTCTCTCCATCCTTAAATTGTGACATTCTTCTAACTTGCGTCAACCTTTACTTAAATAACGAACCACCAACCTAAGATTCTATTACGGCTAATGGGTTGAAACTTCCTGCACCGGCGCTCTAGTTAGCTCTCCACTTTATTAAATGGGATTGAAAATCTCATGGTCTCGGCTAAGTCTGTTAGTCAGGTGATGCAACTTCAGAATGCGTTTGAAATGAAAACGGAAGCGATTGTTGACGCAGAACTGAATTTAAGATGGTTTAACAGATTAACTTAAACAACACTCTTCCAGTTAATAAGTTTCGCTAAGTTCATTTCCGTGATTGAGCGTGGGTATCTCGGATT